>CALNXK010000152.1:532500-635000 GCA_942486035.1 Porites lobata
TAAAATTATCGCTTTTCACTCACGTGGGAAAGCAGAAATACAAATGGAAACCTTTTGATACAGAAAGTCTAGAATCAGGGAAATGAAAGAAGAAAAATATGAAAAATGTCTTGCCAAGAATCAGGTCTATGCAATAGTTCATATGCGAGATATTCGGAAAACGTTTTACCCAAAATTATAAAGCTTTGTATGAAGACGCCATGTTTTGTCTCTTTCAGGGGCACAAATATGGCCGCCGGAAACCAACAGAATCATGTGTTTTTTAAGTTTTCCTACTTATGCGTTAATTGTTCGCTTGAGGAACTCATAAAGATTAAAGCAATATTTATTCTAAGACAAGGAATGTTTAGATAGCAAAATCTCTCCAAACACCCGTAATGTTTTTGACCTACATAAGAGCTTTCCCGGCCGCCAGCTAAATGCCTCGTCACGCAAAAGCCTGGAAATTCAAGCGTTCTGTATCGCAAAACAAAGAACCCTTTTGAACCGAAAATTTGTCTGTATAAAGGTTTTAAGGTGCTCTAATATCACATGGAAGTAGAAACTAGGAAGGAGCGATAGTTTCTTAGTTTTAATTTTGGTGACTTCATGTGAAAACCAAGAATAAGTAGGGACAGACAAGTCTAATTGTTAATGATTTGAAAAAGTCTTTGTCTTTATCTTGTACGTTCTTGAGTCTTTTGTAGATTTTTTTATACAATAAAACTTTGATTTATTATGTTAATTACGAAAATATGTTGTTCTTGAATTTTTGTTTGCTCACAGTTCGCAGCTCGCGTTTTTTTGTGAATAGCATTCAGGTCAGAAGAATATTCCGTATACGAGATATCCGAAGAAATGTTTTACACAAATTTATAGAGATTTGTATGGAGACGCCATGCTGGTGCCCACCTGGATGAGCACTAACATGGCGGACGGAAACCAACAAAAACATCTGTTACCGAGTTTTGGTGCAAAAGCGTGAATTTATTCCTCGAGGAACTCATAAACATTAAAGCAATATTTTTTCTGATACATGAACTGTTAAGATAGCAAAATTACCCGAAATATACGCCACTTTTTTAACCTACATGACAACTCTCTCGGCCGTCACGTAGATGCCACGTCACGCAAAAGCTTAGAAATTTAAGCGTACTCTATCACAAAACCAAGAATTCTTTAGAAGCCAAAATTTGTACGAAAATTAGTTTTCAGCTGCTCTAAAGCATCATGAAAGTAAAATTTCAGTAGGATCGATAGTTTTGTAGTTTGAATTTTAGTGACGTCATGTGAAAACCAACAATAGTGCCGTTTTAAACATTTTAATGTGCGATTTTTTGTTTCAACTAACGTCTTCCAGTTCCTTTGTAATAGCGCTAGGATATTCTAATTAAGACTTCACGCCGCGACGACATGCACCAGTTTATTTAGTATTGATGTAAAATTATTGACATTAAAATGAACAGAGCGGTGTAAAGTTATATGTTATGATTAGGTTATAAATATGAAAGGATGTTTTTCAAATAATATCAACAGAGATTTGATTCACTTACCAAAAAACGTTGATTCACGTCGATAGCTCCTGAATTTCGCTATGTAATTCTGGCTTAAGGTGGCTCCCTAGAGTAAATTGGCCGTGCGCGGCCTGAGCACTAGTATGGCGCAAGCTTTGAAATCCGCGCGACGTCCACGCAGAAATAAAGCAAACATGGCCTCTCAGTCTCAAGGTATTCACCCCCAAAAACTTTATTAACTTTCTGTTGAAGCTCATTGTCCAAAAAGTTTGGTTAGTGTAGGTCAAACATTTATGAGAGGAGACAATGTTAAATTACACCGGTTACAAGTCACTATCGATCTCCATAAGAGTAAAGTGTATGTAAAAACGAAGCAGAAATTTTCCAAAGACATCAATTCTTTCGCTTCAAAAGTAGACAGACGTAAAATAGTCGAAGTAAATGGTAAATGGAAACTTTACAAATAAAACAAAGAAATAAGTACACTAACCCTAAAGGAAGCACGGTTCACGGTCAGTGGAAAGATATGAAAGATCGAGCCAAGTCCCGAAGAACCACTGAAGAATGTCTTCACCGGCGGCGCTCCTCGGTCACTTCATTTCTCTTACATTTGATTTGATTAAGAAATTCTAGAAGTGGCTTTAAGGCAAGATTACAGCAAGTGTAATTTTGTTTTGCCGACTCGATCACATTGTTTAAAAAACTTATCAGAAGAAAGGTTTCCTACTTAACTTGAATCCTGATCGAAGGAACCTTCCCATCGTAGAACCAACATCCTTGTACTTTTTCCTTTTCAAAAGTTCTTTAACGCACAAGGTGCACTAGAAAATGTTGTTGCACAATGAAAAATAATTTTTGAGTCACAGATTGACCCTTGACGAAAGCAATAGTAGGTTATCCGTCGAGAACTACGGTCTTGTACGTGCAGCTGAGGACGTGATGTACCTTTTTTAGATCGGCGCCATCTTTTACAACAGGCTTTTAAAGAAAAACTTCGCCGTCGAAATTATCCCTAAAGGGGACAAGGTTGAAAAAGTATCCGGAATTGGGCTGGCATTTGAAGATCTGCAAACAGTCGTTACAGCAGATTAGGAAATGAAGGCCTTATCGTGATCCTTGCAAAGCCACTGTCTTCATCTCTGATGATTGCCATCCGCACGAGTAGTGACCACCACGGCTCGAATTTTGGCTACAATGGTTAAGTATTTCGAAGAAAACATCCAGTGTTTGGTATAAAATTGAATCCGCTATCTCTCCTTTTTCAACAGCCGAGATATCGCCGTGATAATACTGATAAACAGCTTTAACAATGGCTTTTGTACTTTTCGAAGAAATCACATGTTTTCAGCTATGTGCGTTATGCGCATGCGAGCGTGATGGCTCGCGCGCGTATTTTGCTCATGCGACCTCGAGCCACGCGTGTTTTTCGGATTTTTGTGACGTCAGCGCAGTTAATTAACCGTGAATTTCTCGCGTTTCCTTCGGTAAATTTTTTTAAAAATCGCCTCATTTATTAACAGTTGCAATACCTTTGTACTGTCCTTTTCTTGTTAAAAACTGTAAGAGCTGAACTCCTCTATTAAGAAAAGTTACAAATTTCAAAACATTGGCGAAACCGTCTTGACGACCCCATGTTTTTTCCACTTTAAAATGTTAAGCAATATCGTTATCATAACGTGGCAAAGTTTAAAGACATTTCACCGAGGGAAATAAGAAATATTAAGAAAAAATGATCAAAAATGACAAAATTACTGCCTGTTTAAGGATGCGATGTTGCCATGGCAACGGCCTTAATCCACAAAATGAAACTTGATAAAGGAGCCTTTTTACATGGGTAGACTTAGCGGTGAATTTCGTGAACCAAATCGCAAAGATAAAGTAACTAGATTTCGTTCTGAGACGTATGTTAGATTGCTAGAGTTATTAGTAAATACTCTAGGGAGCCACCTTAATAGACAATGAAGAATTGCATGCATAAAATCGAGAACATGCCTTTACAATAACCCCCTGTCCTTGACAGATGAGCTATATGATCTGCTATTTTTCCAGTAATATCCTCTGTCTAGTTATATTCTGATAGCAAACTGCGTGCGTGTCAAAAGTTCGGGAATAACCCCGGGGTTGGCAAATGCCCGGCCCCCGGGCAGCGCAAAATTTGCAAATGCCCCACTCCCGGGACAAAAAGGCGGGCAAATGCTCCGCAGTAGCTCGAGGGGGGGGGGGACTGGGCGCCGCTGGAATTGACTGATGCATAAGTTTCGGTGCTCTGTACGTGACAGAGAAATTCACGCGTTGAAAACAATAGAATTTTGACAAATGTAAGTAATTTACATAATCGCAGCACGCATGCTCTCCTTGTGACATGGCCCCTTTAAAACGAATTAAGTACCAAGACTACGGTACTTTAACGTACTTAGGGCTAATTATTTAAACGGAGTTTAGCCAGTGTTTAACGTAACCCGGTTCTAAGCCATTTTCAGTTTGGCGAAAGTTTTTATGTATACACTTTTGAGGTGAACAGTTTCATGAAAGCATATGGCGTAGAAAAGAAATGAATGTCTCAAAATACTCCACAAAGGCAGAGATCTGAAGGTCCACATATTTCCCAAACCGCGGTCTAAGTCAGACCTGGTTTAAGTAACCGACCCCAGTACACTCTAGGGAAACCTCTAGCGAACTCGTGCGGGACCTTCTCAAGTGTCCGCTTAATAGAGGGTGTCCGCTTATGTGTCAACTCATCGAGGTGACGTGATTTACTTGGAAGCTGTCCGCTGACCAGTTAATTGTTTCACTAGATCGCGATCACTGTTTAATTTCATACTTCTAGCTAGTGTGGGAGCGCAGGAAAACTGATAATGCACACATATTGGACATCAATGTTGTGATCAATTGACAGCTATCAAAACAGGCTATCCGCTGACCAGAATTACTTGACCGTATCGCGAGCTCAGGTGTCGACCCATCGAAGTCAAGTATTTTTTTTTAAAGTTATCCGCCAGCAAGTTACTAATTTTCAAATGATTGCAGGCTCAAGTTCAATTTTTTTAAAATTGATATGAAATATGTCGTGTTTATGTGCTGCACAATTAAATTTTTGATTTCAAACTGAGCTCAGACGCGAAAATTTAGCCAGCTATTACAGGCAGCGAAGACAGTTGCATTTGACTTTGCACACCATGGTCATGCGTTTTTATCACGCTCTACGTCCAATTTTTATGTTCTGGTTGGTTAAAATTTGACAGGTTAGCTCATGTGGAAAATTTATGCAGCATCTTGAATCTTGTTTATTTGTTTACTTTGACAGCTGAGGCTGACAAAGTTTTGTGTCAACTTGTGATGTTTTTAGCTGTTTTTTTCCACTTGATGTGCAAAATGAAATTCAGCTGCTTCCAGAAGTCTTCTGTTATTCATGGCTAGTTTTGTTTATTGGGCTTTTGGTGGAGAAATACGTCACTTGTCAAAGTCGGAAATCCGATTTCGGATGGCCTTGTTTTCGTTCTTCACCTTGCTTGATGTGTAAGCCTAAGAGTTAAAAAGTTCTTTACTTGAAACCTTTCAGGAGCTGCATCTCAAATGGTAAGCCTGAGTAATTATTGTATTTGACGTTTGGTTTTATATCTAATTTAATGAAGTCGAGCGTAGTTTATGCGACGATTTAGTTTTCGCGCGATTGTAAGATTTTCGACAATGACCTGACCGAGTATCAGGCTTGATATAAGCTTACAGAGCTAAAAAAGCCCTTCGACATTTTCTCACCACAAATAGAAAGGAAACGTTCCAAAGAATACTTAGTTATAATTCTGGCTGTTAAAGAAGCTTTGAGCGATTTTCTTGCCTCGAGTTCATCTTTGAAAAAAGCAAACACCGGGAGTAAGCTTGAGCTTTAACCATGAAGACTCAGGATTTTTAGAGACACTCTAATTCTTGTCTTCGTGAATGAAAATTGTTGTCTCTGTATATGTTTCACCGAATTATATTTCTTTTGTTGTTTGTTAGTAGTCTCTCTTGTAGTTTTAATCGCGCTGCCGTTTGTTTTCAGTCGTTCAATGAACATTGCTTGCGGGAGTACTCAAAATGTCGCGCGAATCAAACGCTTTTATTGAAGATTACTCATCGATAAAACCATTAAATAAACTAGGGCAGCTAAAAGATAGTAATGCTACGGCACGTTCTATTGATACTGGCTTTAGTTAGGCAGTGAGACTTAAAAGAATCAAAAATGACATTGAACGTCCTATTTACATGTTGGAAAGCAATAATTGCTATCAGTCTATAGAAAGAACTCGTGGGAGCGTTGTTTAGAAAATGATCAAGTGGTTATCAACTCTCGACTGGTTTTCCCACAGTAAATTGTAGGAAATGATAGAAATTCAGATTGTTGATCCATATATATATATAATCTACGGTGTACTATCTTTCCTCTGAAAACACGATGCCTTTTTGCTGTTTATTGCACTTTATTGAATTACAGTTATTTAGGTATATATTTATAGAAAACAACAGCAACACACACACACACACACACACATTTTGTGTGTGTGTGTGTGTGTGTGTGTGTGTGTGTGTGTGTGTGTGTGTGTGTGTGTGGTTTTCTTTTTCACTGCTAGCAAAAAATCTGGGAATATATTGCGTATCATGTTAATTTTAAGACAGCTTTATCAAAAATTTTGTTGTAGTTATGATTAATTGGCAACATAACTTCGTCAGTCGTCCAATCCGGTCTGTACTTTCACTCGCGATTAAACAAATCGGGCTACCGTTGTCTGATTTGTTGGGTGTCCGTTGGTGTTGCGATTTGTTTAATCATTCGCATGATTAAAGGCTGAATTGGACTCCACTGAGTCCTAACAAAGAAAAAAACAACAACGACAACAACAAAAAAACACGTACAATAACAGGGGAGCTCTTTTACTTTAATCAACAATATGAAAACAAAGAAGCAATTTGATTGCAAATTGAATTTATATATAAAAAAAATGCCTTAACGTTACTAATGGTTTTAAGCACTAATTTTACTGTAACTGGTTGCACTGTTGCTAATATTGTAAGCTGAAATGCAAAGAATAGCCATAATGTTGTGTTAACAAATAACTGGGCTCATTTCCTGACGCCTTTAGTGAGTGCACCGTGAACTATGATGACCAAGAGAAGTAGCACACGAACCATTCATAAGAGTTGTTGACTGCCACTAAAAACTATTGTTAGCTAACTTAAACAATCCATGGTAAATGTTCGCATTCTTACTCGGAGGCGAAAGTTCTTATCGGATTGTATGAAACAAGCCTCACCGTTTTACTTTCTTAGAAAACTCTACAGAAAAATGAAAGCTTTGACCTACTCTTCAAAACCCCGTCCACACTAATGCCTTTTCGTTTGTAAAGGCATAAATTTTGATGCGTTTAGGCCTTCCGTCCACACTGATACGCTGAGCATTTTCATCGAAAGTGGATTAAAACGCATGGATGTCGTATAAGTGTGGACAGTTAAAAACGGTCGAAAACGCATCAAAACGAAAACGATGCCCGAAAATATAGCAGGCGCGTGTGTTGGTAGCATGCGCATAGAGTTCAACTTACGTCACAACTTGCAGTTCTATCGCTTTCGAACGTTTTAAGTAATCAACGGAATGTTCAGTCTTTGGTTGGGACTCTCGTTCCTCATTACTAGTGTCGGCTGATGACTGTCCTGCAACATCTTGTTTCTCGTCCTCTGGTTGTACTTTTAAGATGCTTACAGGTGACTTGTTTGACGCTATGTCGGGTTCAAGCTTTTCTGGGCCATCAGCGTCATTTGGCGGCGATTTGGACCCATTGTCTTGATTTCTATTGGCGGTAACATCGGATTCTTGGAATGCTTCGTTAACGTGGAATACTTTTTGGCTCTTGACTGGATTATAACTGAGTTCTGATTTACTTGCCTTCGTATAATCAGTCTTTCCCGCAAATGCCACGCTATACGGTTCCCCAGACAATGATGGATAAATGCGGGATGCTGGTTTATCGTGGATCGGGTTAACAGCCGGATTTTTCTCATGCTGAATCTTGTCTGGAGAAGACGAACTGTCATCCTCACTTACATCCTCCACTTCCACGGCTTGCTCAACAGCATGAATGTGATCGACGTGGCCTCTAGGAAAAGTACTTACAGTCCCCTTGTGTGCGGCATCGCGGTGCTTTAATTCTTCTTGGCTTGCCACACGTCTGTTATGACTGAACCTGGATAAATACAATTTGATAATCAAAGCATTGTTACATATTTTATTTTCAGACCACATTCTCCACTAAAAGCAAACGACAAACATAAACAGCATTCGAGCGCGTCAGTGAAAAAAACGAAAAACAATCGCGAAACTAGAATTACCTGTCAGTCTTTTTGCATCCGATCAGAATGGCAGCAATAATGATTAAGAGCAGTCCACCACCCACCGACGCCCCAATAATAACGTTGGTTGGTTTTGACTTTCCGTCGTTTCCTTTGTCGCTTTCCTCGTCTTTCTGTTGCTCTGTGCCGGATGGGAAAGGATCGACACTTGAGATTTCACCTCCAATGGATGTTCCAATGCTATCTTTATGGCCCATCACGATGTTATGTAATACCGTCTCAGGGACAATACTGCTTTCCGAAATTCCTTGTGGAAGACTCAAGTAAAATGCCAGTAAGACTACTTCAGGAGGATTGTCTGACTGTTTGGGATAACCAGGAAGAATGTGAACCATGTCAGCCGTAAATGTGACGTTTACAGACGAGCGCCTTCAATAAAAAAAAAAAAATATAGATAACAAACATGCAAATAATGAGAAAATAAAAACAAAATAATATAAAGGTAAGATCATGGAAAAGTAAAGATCAACAAACTGACTCAAATAATTATAATGATAATGACGACGACGATGATGATGATGAAAACGAAGATGGTGATGATGATGATGACCGATAAAGGGATAAAGTTTTTTAGCGGATCTCTCGCGCGCGGCGGAGCTTCATTGGTAAGAAAATGTGGTAAACTACCCATCGGAGAAAATTTGGTAAACACGTGACCGTACACCGACCGCCCGACCGTCCGTCTGCCCTACAGGTATGCACCTGCACCTGCACCTGCACCTATCCCGTAGTCAATAACCGTTGGGACGCCAAAGACGTTCCAACCCTCTCCCTCCATTTTATTTTGTTCTCAGCTTCTCTTACGGCGTGGCAAAACTTCAGCCCTGTCCATTCAGCGATGTTGTTTTCCCAACGCTTCTTTTGTCGGCCCCTTCTTCTCCCTCCTTGCAGTGTTCCTTGTAAAATCGTCTTGATACATGCCCAAACCACTTTAACTTGCGTTTCTTTACCATGGTTAAGATATCATCACAGGGCGCAATGGCTTGCCTGATTCTGTCTCTGACTGCATCGTTAGTGATGTGATCTCTGTATGAGAAGCCAAGCAGTTTCCGAAAGCATCTCATCTCAGTGGCTTGCAATTTCTTCAGGATTTCCGCTGTCACTCTCCAAGTTTCGCAGGCGTACAATGGTACAGAGATAACTAGGGGGCGCATTAGTCTGATCTTCGAGCTTAGAGAGATATGTTTATCACTCCAGATGGTCTTCAGCCTCGCTAGTGCTGCTGTTGTCTGGGCGATTCTGGACAGTACTTTAGGCTTGGAACCCTGATCTGTGACGACTGCGCCCAGATACTTGAAGCTATCAACCTCGTCCAGTTTTTCACCGTGGATTCTAATGTCAATGCTGATACCATTCGCGTTATTGGTCATCAGTTTGGTCTTCTCTGCACTGATTTCCAGGCCAAAGGCTGCAGAGGTCTTATCTAGGCGATCCACAAGAGAGGCTAGTTCCTCCTCTTTTCCTGCCAGGCCGTCAATGCCGTCAGCAAAAAGTAAGTTGGTAATTGTTCTGCCTCCGATGCTAACTGTTCCTTGGTGATCTTCTAGTGCGTCAGTCATAATTCTCTCCAGAAAGATGTTGAAAAGAGTTGGTGAGAGTAGACACCCTTGCCTGACTCCGACTGTGGTTCTGAACCAGTCTCCTATCTCACCATTAAGGTAGACTGCACTAGTGGCCTTGTTGTAGAGGTTTTCAATGACTTGTATCAGGTTGGCGTTGATGTGATAAAGCCTCATAGTAGACCAAAGGGCTTTATGCTATACTCTGTCAAACGCCTTTTTTAAATCACCAAAAAGACGTGGTAGAGGTCACCACAGGCACAGCAATGTAAAATAACTCAATCAACAGGTATGGCAACCCAAATGCAACTCGAGGTTATTTTGACGGGAACCATCCGCGTCTTGTGAAGCAGAGACAACTAAAGAGCCAGTGAAGACGAAAACGGAAAGCGGAAATTGTCTTTTATCCGTGTTTTCTAAAGTATTAAGCTTAGATTAATTGTCATGTCCACAAATTTGGAATATAGAGCAAGAGAAAGACAGAGAAAAAGATAAATTAGGCGGCAGGCTAGAGAAGCTCAACGAGAAAAAGGGCGACGGAGATATAGAGCGAAAGATAGAAAGCAAAGGAGACATTTTTTGTTGGAAGAACAACATGAAAGTTTTCTAGCGGCGGTGACAAAATGAGAAATGCTAGCGGCCACCGATGCAAGGTGAAAATAGGCGGTAGTGAAAAAAAAAAAAAAAAAAAAAAAACGTTTTGAAGATAAAGGTTTTTCAGCCCGTGAACGAGAACACGTAGGAGATCTCCTCCATAAAACGTGTAACTAAGAAGTTTTCTAGAGGTTTCACGTTGTAGTCGTGCAAAACAACGGCAAAGACAGGTATAAAAAAAAGTGTGCTGCACGTGCAAAGTTGCTTTTTTGCTAATTAGACCGATTGCTGTTTTTTCACCGTTCTCCGGCGTTGCCTTCGCCGCAAAGCATTCCACTATTTTGTATTTTGTTTGAACAAACTATAAATATTATTGAGAGCTTCGCTTTTAGACCTGGCTAAATCTACATATATTATTGCAAAAATTTTGTTCTTATTGCTTACTTCTATGAACGCTGTTTATTGCCATCAATGATCAAAATGTTAAATTACAGCTAGTATGCTTAACCCTATTTTGACTGGGCTTTTTTGGTCAATCTGTGACTGGGGCGGGGGGGCTCCTCGGACCCCCCCTCTGTATCTCTGGAACCAATAATGCTAGGGTCATGAAATTTACATACAATGATCATCTCCGTACAAAGACGCCCCACACCCAGTTTTGACTTGCCACGCCCAATGATGATGTCACAGTGACGTTATATTCCGATTTTTCAATGTTTCTTATAATTTTTCCACTTAGATACGTAAAATATCAATAATATTGTTAAAGTCATCTCTTTGTTATCCTTTCTTATGAACTAGTAACAAGGAAACACTTGTACAGCGAGAAAATGCAATAGGAAGCAATAAAATTTAAAATTTGAAATGGTTGTCCGCCATCTTGGATCCGCCATGCTGGATCCGCCATCTTGGATTTCCGTTTTTTTGTTAAAATTATAATTTAAAGCAACTTTCAAACGGGAAAAAGCTCAGAATGTATAAAAGAAGTATCAAACTAATGTTTATTACCCAAACACATGACTTTGGAAGTGTTATGTGGAAAATAGAGCAGCATATTTGTCAAAGCAAAAAAGTGACAAATTTTACCCCACCCCTCCCCCCCAAATATTCGATGTTGAAACATTTTGATGTAATTCAAAAACTAGTCCCAAGCAAAGACCATTTTAACAACAAAAAGCACTATAAGTGTAAAAACGCGATCTTAAAACAAAAAAATCACCATTTTTTAAATTTTCCAAAACCTATGTGTCAGAAACTGGTTGCCATGGCAACATGATTAATCACATGGACATGGTAATTATACCAAAATGTTCCTAGATAAATTTTAGGAAAAGTCAGAAAATTTGAACGTCATAGCTCTTTCGGTGTAGGAGTTATCACGATTTTGCCGGAGGGGGGGTTCGAAAAGCTCCCCCCCCCTCAGTCTGAATAGGGTTAAAAAGAACGGAAACATGAACGAGGAACCTGACGAAAGACTTTGGCAAGGATTTAAAGGGAGAGAATGTTCACAAGATATGATCGTGGCAGTGGTAATTGCAATTTAAGCAACGCGACTTATTGGCCTCTGCGTTAGTGCTGCCGTTCTCTACCATTTGAGCTATGAAGACCCATACATTGGGAGCAAGCCAATTTGCTGAGTTCATCTTAACCCTTGAAAATAATGAAACATGAAGACGATGTGATCAGCTTTATTAAGTTGTGATATCATTAATTTAAGACTTCATCCGTGTCTTGCAATCAAAAATAAACAAAACCATTCACCTTGATTGCTCTGGGTAACATTGAGCTTTAGCACAATATTCCCTCGCTGCTGTTGCAACTTCATTTTTAAAAGAGCGTTCCATGTTTTGGTCCCACTGATAAATAATAAAAACAAGCAAAAACATTCTTGCATGAGTAAAAAGCAAAACAACAGCAAACCAAAATAATAGTAAAATAATGATAATAATAATAATAATAATAATAATAATAGTAATAATAATAATAATAATAATAATAATTTTAATTTCCACGTGCAAAATGTGTATTAAACTCTTCCTAAATTGAAAATTAGATACAAATTCAGTATAACTGTGGTTAAAAATGACTTCTTGGTGGTCTGGCGGTTTTCTACAGGGCAAATGTAAACAACTGTCTATAAACTGAAAAATCAAGCTTTCTATGTACATCTCAATAATAAAGTATCTATAGCTGTTGAGTCTAGGGAAGTCCTGCTTGACCTTTCTCTATAATAATAATAATAATAATAATAATAATAATAATAACTATGGAAACTTTATTTGTGTTTTTGAATGTACAATTGTAAATCTCATATAGGCAATTTACAATGCTGCTTGAGATTGGATGACTAAAAAAAAAAAAAAAAAAAAAAAAAAAAAAAAAAAAAAAAAAAGACAAGACAAGAAATCAAAGTTGTATTAAGTCTGGGCTATCCCAATTCCTATCTCATGGGATCTCATGGAGAGATTTACAAATCTCACACCTCTGTAATTTCTACTAATTTCGTTGATCAAGTTCAGACATTTTTTATTTTTTAAGCACTGCATTCTTGTTAAGGTTAGACTCAAACTTGGACTGGATAAGGAAAAGAAGATCTGGACGATAATTTTCACCAGTTATATAATAATAATAATAATAATAATAATAATAATAATAATAATAACAACAACAACAACAATAATAATAATGATAACAATAATAATAATAATAATAATAATAATAAACATGATAAGAGCTTACAAAAAAAGAAGTAAACACATAAAAAAAAACACAAATTAATAAATATTCATCGTTAATATTTGTTACGTAAAAGTGATTTTTTGATATAAGAAAAAAACCCTACCTTTTTTATGTCCATCTTATTGACCTTCAACATAACCGATTCTCTCATCCGTTCATTCGATGGCGTGCTTGGTTTAAGTGTTGAACCATCTGCAGTTGGCGTTGTGGAAGTATTTTGATTTCCGGCTGAATAAGTGCTTGGCGGTAACGTTGAACCAGCTGGAGTGGGCGTCGAATGAGCATTAGCTGAAAGATGTAAAGTATAGAAAGGTTAAAGCTAGAGAAGGTTTATCTTAAAGTGAGAAAGGAGGTTAAACCCCAAGTGATTTTTTTGGTACACCAACATGGCCACCGTCTCATTGTTTTCATGCGAAAACGATTTAGAAAATTACATGGAACAGTCTTAAGTATGAACGCTAAAGATAAAACGAGACCATAAAACGTTACCACCGATCCATATGTCAGTTGTTTTACAATTAGGAAAAGACAAGTTTGTCTGTCTGTGTCCATAATATTATATTAATGAAAAGTTATTGCTATCATTATTATTATTATCTTCTTGAACGTGATACCATAATACAACATACTAGCCGTGCCCATTCCTTGGGCCTAGGTTTATAATGAGGTAGAAGTATTTTTGATGGAGAGTGTCTTTCTTAGGATGTGAGATGTTTCAAGTAGTGTGATCCTCTGTAGTTAATGCATTTTAATGTTACCCGGGACCTCCTATATATATTCTTCCAACCCTTTCTTAATTAGCTCCAAGGCCCCTATCACTACCGGAACTGTTGTAGCTTTCATCCCCCACATTCTTTCAACTTTGATTTCAAGGTCTTTGTATTTTGAGAATTTTTCAGTTACTTTAACTGAAGTGTTCTTTTCAGTAGGGATGGAGATATCAATCAGCAGGCGGCTTTTTTCTTGTTTGTTCTTGATTACAACGTCTGGTCTGTTAGCCTCTATCACACGATCTCTCTGTATTGGCATATCCCACAAGATTGTGATTTTTTTGTCTTTTTCTGTTACTGTTTGGGGTTCATGCTCGTACTATTTCTCTTGTGTGTCTATAATTCATCTCTTTGCAGATGTTCCACTGGAGGTATGTGGCGGCTTTGTTGTGTCTTTGTAGATATTCAGTGTTGGCCAGCTCAGTGCACCCCGCCACAATCTGGTCAATAGTTTCCTGAAATTGACCACAAATCCTGCATATTGGGTCTGTACCATCTTTAGGATCTTATTACGATAGTGCTTGGTCTTGATGGCCTGATCTTGGTCAGCAACAATAATAATAATCCTGCACATTGGCTTGAAACCATTATTATTAACAATAATATTATTATAGCAGTTTACAACGTATGCATGCTTAGAAAACTAGACACGTAGGGCGCAAATTTTACTAGCCTATACTGCTTTACGGGAATTCAACACTATAAAGGTGATAACGAGTTAAATCTACACTGGTGCAATAAAAAGAAATCATAAAGAATCCTAAAACTAATGCAAACCTAAGGTTTACATTATGAAAAAGTAAGCCTAAGCGACCGTTTATCTATATATGCATTATATAATATTAAAAAATAATAATAATAATAATAATAACGGAAGCCTAATATTTTTATGATAAAAATGGAATACTAATTAAAGAAAACGTAAAGCTTATCCTGACCCCTGTCTATGCTACAACACTTGAAATGCGGGCTTATGGCCTCTCTTAGTAATAACTTTGAATGTCCGCAAAATTTTCAGAGAGCTGGACAGTACAGCGTTCTGCATTCTCTACTGAATATCACTCGATCGCGCACCGAAGATCTTACTCATCTCGAAATCTAGCTCCTTGGACCACCAAGGAGAAAAAGTGAAAACCTCCATAATGGCGTTCAGCGGTACGATCTTGTAGCCTGGGTACTGTTTGGTAAGCTCCCACCGGAGTGGTTGTTACTTCGACGTCTTTGCAGAATCCTTCTTCGCGCGATTGTCCAACCATGGACAGCTCATTTCTACAGCCAACACCCTCATGGCCTTGTGCCCTACAAATCGTGCGTCTACCCTGTTGTCTCGAACGAAAGCGTGTTCTGCGTAAACAGGAACATCTCAGTATGCTTGAGCATTTTCTGACTCGTACAACCGTTTGGGCTCCACCCGTGACTACCACGGAGGAACAGATTCGGCAAGCTTGAAGTCCCTCGGCATTTCAAATAACAGCACCTTTGGTGCAGCATTATGCTTGCCCAGGTACTTAGTCAGCGCCAGCGATGAACATTCCGCCAAAACGTGAGCAAGGCTTTTTGATACCTTACCGCACATTATGCAGATGGTGTTAATTTGGCGTGAACTATCGGTCTTATAACACGCATAAACTCGGGTTGGTAAGAGCTGCTCATAAAGTTCCATAACCACTGCTACAGAATGAGTAGGAGCGCTCGCTCACCCACTCAACTAGACGAAACAGCAATGTTCACTCAGCTATATATTCCGTGTGTTAAGGATTTCCCTGCTGTACTGTTAGCTCTATACAAGAGAAGAGGGGCGCTTATTTTTTAATTTCCGTTTCGCTGACACAGCTATAGCAGAAATCTCTCTTTAGTCGTTTCGTCGACAAAACAAATAGCAATATCGCTCTCCGCGTTTTGCGCCATTTTTTCTGCGTCAATTCGTGAAGGACGCGTGGCTCTGAGCGTGGGTCATCCACGCGGAACACATTCGCGCTATGTGATTGGCTGTTGTCTAATCCCCCTTGGGACCTATGGTCTTAAAAATAACTCGAGACGAATTACCTAAGGAATAGGGTGTGTATGGGGGATGCCTTCTCTGTCCCCTTAATCCTCTCTTGTAGACCATTATTATTGGATGGCACCAGACTGACTTCCTATGGTTTGAAACGTGCTCACGTGCTTTAGCCCTATTCAGACGGTACCACCCCACCCAAAGAGAAAAAGAAATAAGGAAATAATAATAATAATAATACAGGTAATAATAGTAATAATAATAATAATAATAATAATAATAATAGTAATAAATAAATTTATTTATTTATTGGCATTTTGCCAACTTTCGATTGAATTCTCGTGCCCAAAGAACTTGAGCTGTTGGAAAAAATGCAGGGATAGAGGGAACGTATTAGCTATAATCGTAGTCAATCATAAGCAATTATTTTTTTGTGAAAATGAGTTTTATTATCATTACAGTAAGAATGATTTCAGATCAATGGCTTCGCGCTTAGCCTCGCTTTGAAAAAGAGGCTTGAGGCAACTCGGAAATAGCCTATTATGAATGAGTTAGAAACTGGGCTGTGCTGGTAATGTTATGAACATACCTGATTCATAAGTGAACTCTGTGACCTCTAAACTCTTGTAAACCTTTCCGTCATCATTAACGCCGATAACACTGATTCGATATTCCATATACGGCGACAGGCCATAGAAAACATTAGATGTGGAATTTCCTTGCAGGATATTTCCATTCACGATGCTTCCATTGCTAGTTTTTATGACAGTTACATAGTGAAGGATACTTTGGCTCAGCAGTGGTGCCAAATGTTGCCAAGAAACTCGCATGCTGGTTGCTGTTTTGTTGCTAACAGAAACATTCCAACTGGGCACCAGTTGTGCTAAAAAAAAGAGGCAAGAATAAATTATTTATGTTTTATTATTTTATTTAACTGAACGCATGGCTATGGGTTCTCCCCTTGGTCCCTTACTAGCTAATGTGTTCATGTCTTCAACCGAAGAAAGCGAGAGGGTAAACTCCCTTCCTTCTATCGAAGGTATGTTGATGATACGCTCACCATCATGCCGAATATAGAAACAGCATCTTCCTGGACACGCTTAACAAGGCACATTCCTCCGTAAAATTCACGATGGAAACCGAATGCAATGGCATGCTCCCATTTCTTGGCTTCCAGTTATACTGAATCGATCGCCTCAAATAGAGACAAAGGTGTACGTAAAACCCACGAATTCAAGTCTACTCTTACACTACCAGAGTCATGTTGACAATCTGGATCGAGCATATCGTTTATCTTCTTGTTGGTCACACTTCTTAGACGAATGTAAGCGATTGAAGACAGCATTCTCCCGTTTAAAGTACCCCAAACACCTCGTTAACTCTACCATCAAAAGTTTCGTTGACTCAAAGGTCTGTGACCAGCAGCGACCTTTATCACCAGCTAAAGAGATGGATGACACGGTTCGAGTAGTTTTACCATTTAAAGACCAAATCTCAGTAGATATTGTGAAAGAACAACTCAAGGATCTGAGCCTAAAAGTAAACACCACCATCCAGCCTGTGTTTGCCAGCCGGAAAATTGAACAAGAACTGAATGTGAAAGAAGCAAAGCGACCGATCGTAAATTAACAGTGTGTAGTTTATAACTTCCAATGTGACCTGTGTGATGCAGGCTATGTAGGTTACACACGCGGACATTTAAACAATCGTGTAAAAGGACATGAGCAACAGATTGTCCTCCGCCATTGCCAAACATTACAAGAACGTGCACTAGACGATCCATCAGGACCTGCTGAAACGTTTCGAAGTGCTTAATTATAAGAAATGCAGGAACAAATTTGACTGTTTAGTGTACGAAATGCTTTTCATAAGAATCTTAAAGCCAAATCTCAACGTGCAATCAGACTCTATTCGTGCGAAAGTATTTTCATAATCTTCGCACCCTGTTATGTTAAGTTTCGCGCCACATCGCGTTAAATGCTGTAATTTGCATGACCAAAAACACTCTCCTTGATGATGGGGTCATAACTACTCCGAAACGTCGGACTTTATCGTTCGTTTGTATCGTTTTATGTCGTAATAAATACATAAATAAATAAATAAATAAATAAATACAAAACAGAGAGGGGGGTTGATTCAATTTAGAGAACATTTAAATTACGTTTAAATGTGCATGGTTTGATGTTTTCCCGTTTTTGTGGCTTAGCGCCTAAGAGGCTGGTAAGCCACACTATGCTTTCCTGTTGAGTGGGTGAGTGAATGAAACAATAGATTCCGAGCCCACAACGAACTCTGCCGATTTCGATCCGATATTCCCCGATCTTAGCCCTTTTCTTGTTTCGGAACATCGTCGGTTGTTCAACGTTTGTCGAGGATAGCTTCCAATGGTCTCCAACAATGGAGAGTTAATGACAACGATTCGAGAAGAAAATTTCACAACCATGGGCAAAAAGAATTCTTCAGTTGGCGAGCAACTGCCCAATCTCATCCCCAGAGTCTTCGTTACCCGTGTACTGTGACAAGCTTGATCCCTTGTTTCCGACCAATGAAACATTCATTATCATGACAGCACGGCAGTCAAGAGCGCAAATTTGAACTCTTTTGTTAACTGAAGTAAACCTGAAACGTCATGACTGCGGACGTAGGCGACATGCTTGTGTCATATTTTTCCTTTTTTGCACAAGCGGTTTCTCCTTATTATCTTTGACAACAAACACTTCTAGAGTGGTGGTAGTGATGGTAGTGCCTGATAAATGTATGTGACAAAACACAAAAACTGACAGTACTAACGTCAACTGTAAGAATGAAACTAACCTGACTGGAATCCCTGCTGTAAAATTCCAAATTGAAGCCTTGCGTTACTGTAACTTCCGTATAGATAGATTTGAACGGTGATATTTTCAGAGTTTCCAAAAGAAACTTCCGCGAATGGTTTTTGAGGGGTCGACGAGTATCCATAGCGAATAAATACTGTTGCACCTCTACCATCGACTATTTTAACATATTCACTGCAAAACAAAGGGAAAACACATATCTTGTCATTGATAATGGTAAACTAGCTGTCCTTGGTTTGGTCTCCTAAAGTTACCAGTTTTTCCTATCATTTCACCTTCCTCCCCCCCTTCCTTTCTTTCCTCCTTCGATTCCTTACCTCTTCCCATCTTCCCTTTTGACAAAACAAAAAAAAACAAAAGAAAAGGTTTATTCTAATTTATTTCGAAGCATAGTGTCTCATTTTAACTCACTATGAATATGATAGGTAGAGTTCTTGTATTGACGTAAGTGCAACTGCTTGCTCTATTCCCACATTTCCAATTGACCAGGTGCACAGCACGTAACCGTAGTAATTCTTACGGCCAAATTGTAGCTGGCCAAATGACTGATTAAAGCTTCCTCCACAACCTATACAATAACCAAAGAAAGAAATTTAGGGCGCTTTCCATTTGTTAGAACTGACCGGCCAGACCATTCCTGTAGTAATGAGAATATAGCCAGATCAGTCAAATCCAAAATAGTATCCACAAAGGAGACGGTTTTTCGGCAAATCTCTTGGAAAACAAGCTTATTTCTTTGTCAAAATGACTGGTCTGACCATAGTCTGACCGGCCAGTTCTGACTTTTGCAAATTCCCTTAGATAAAATAATATTAGGAAATTTATTAGTCCTGATCCGGCTTAATGGAAAAATATCCGCCGCGCGCCTTACATTTATTTTATTTCATTTTTATTTTCTCTTTCTTACTATTTTTTTCCTTTATTTCTCTCTTTATAAATGTGTACGCCTGGACAAGAACAAACAAAAAAAAAACAACGAGGGAAGGGGGTGGTCGGATGGAGAGTTGGCCGTTGCGAAGAGGTAGCTGTTAGTAAAGATTCCACTGCATCATTTACTTAAAGGATAATTTACATTGGTTTATTTTTGTTTGTTTCGAATGAAGAGTTGGAAACGATCATTTAAACAGCTACACATTGTCTACCGTCAATAGGGTTAATATGGGACTAACCCAGACACAACATATATACACGGTCATGTTGTTAACATCTTTAAGACTGTTCTAGATTTAGACTCTCCTGATTTTCCCCACTAAAATTATAAGGCGAAACGCTTTTTTGACCACAATCCTCGAATCATAAATGAATTTTGATGGCTATTTATATGGATCTATCAATTTCGTACTTAAATACTGTTCAGATTCCCAAATTACTCACCCCATTATAATAATAATTACAAATTAAAAATAAATAAATAAATAAATGAACATAACAGTTAGTACCGGCCTAAAAGTAATTGTGCATTACCTGTGGTTATGAAAGTCCAGGACGAGCGCGGTCCTTCGCCTTTAGGCGTAAAAGCTGCCACTGCTATTTGGTAACGTTTGGCCTGCTTTAGGTCTTTCAATATCACCATGGTAACATTAGCACTGCTAGTGTTAACACTCTTTGTTAAATACGAGTAATAGTAATAATAATAAGAGGTGTATTCTCTATAGAAGACTTTGTATCCAAGGAGACGCCCATTTGCGTAGTTATAGGGGAGTGGTTGCCACTGAACTTTCACCTCAGCAAACTGTAAGTTTGAAAGTCGGATATACGATGGAGCTCTGCTGGGAACTAGGAAAAAAATGCTTGTTTTCACTAAATGTTTTTAAGGCTTTTTAATTAACTTATTTTAAGTATTTAATTAATTTTAGAGTAGAAATTAAATGTTTCCTCCACATAATTAAATCGCGTAACTCAAGAATTTGTATCATTGCCTTTGTTGATAACTGAAATGATTTAACAGTCGTATAAAGACTCAGTAGCTGAATCGATCTGGCAAGGGCTAAGCGTTTTTTCAGAGCGAATCAAGGAATTGCCTAGCCTCCCACGCAGACGTTCTTAGGGGTTCGTCACTCGTTTCAGGAACGCGTGATGTAGTTTCTTCACATTGTTGGTTGCTAGTTGCCGCAATGACATACTATGAGACTATTTGCCTGTACCTACGATACGTACTGATATAACAAAAAAATTAAATAACGTTTTGATAATGCACTTACCCCCTTCGTCCGTCCATGCTGAGCTCTCTGTACTGTTGTAGGCCCCGCCACTGTTATTTACACCAACAACAAATAACCGATACTCTCTATAGACCGATAATCCATGGAATACATGGGAGGTAGTATTTCCTGAGACGATGTGACTGTTTAGACTACTACCATATGAGTTTTTCACGACTACAAAGTAATGACTAATTAGTTGACCAATAAGTGTTTGCAGGTTTTGCCAAGAGAATCGGATGCTTGTCGTAGTAGCGTTGCCAATGGACACGCTCCAGTTAGGCAGTGGAAATGCTAGAAATAAATAAAATAGCAATTAAAAAAATATATATATATCCCACGTATACCAGGGCCGCTTGCCAGCATAATTGAAATTATATAAACAAACGAAGTAACAAATACATGACAAAACATCAGGTAGAATTCCGCTTATTTGTGCTTCGAACCACTTTTAAACGCTTATAAAAACCTCTCCCGACCCGGAGACAGGTTAAAAAAACAAATGGTAATCCTATGGAACCCCTGCACAAGCACATGGTTTCATGATCCTCTATAACGTTGTGAGCGAAAGATACAGAAAGATGTAGATACTTTATGAGCTGTATTTGTAAGTGCCTCTAATAAAGAGGGGCCTTCCAGATGGTGGGACAAGTATCCTCCAAGGTGCCTATGAAGTTTGCCACTTCGCGAGCTGCTGGGGTCTAGAAGGGACTTTCCCAGTTTATGGCGAAGCCTAGCTGCTGTAAGAGGTCCAGTATTAGCTGAGTTAAAGGGTATTTTTCTATTGCCCTCAATGATAGGAGCTTCAGCGCTTCTGCATCTACATCTGTATAAGAGAAGCTGTTGAATCCGATCATTTTGTGACAGGAATGTGAAGTTGAACAGGAATAGAGCGGAATGGGATTCGATGTCCCGAAACAACGTTTAAAATTTCTGGGTCTTCAGTTATCTGTTTCCACTTCTCTAGGAAGTTGTTGAGTCTTATTGTTATGAGAAAATCCACAGAAGTCATACTGTAATTGTCCAGGATTTCATAAACCCGATCATAACTCATTTTTCTACGGAATTGTTTATCTATGAAGGAAGCCAGTTCCCTTGTGGGTTCCCATAAGAACTGGGCGGAGTCAGGATTGTATAAAGGAGATTTGTTGCTGGCCACCAAGTGTGCTTGGGAGCCTTCGGATGATTGGGAGACGTTTGTCTCCTTTGATGGCCTAATATCCTGGTGTTTTGGCTGAGTAGCCTCAGTTTGGGGCTCAGTAGCCAATGGCACACATTCTTCAGAATAATCAAGTTCCCTATAGGAATAGGCCAGAACCGAAATTTGATCATCATGTAATACCGGGAGATTTCCTCAGTGTTGCCCGAAGCGAGGCTCGATGGAGGAAAAGCGATCACTGGTCTTCGCCATGTCTGTTTTAATTTGCTGTAACGTAGACAGGATAAAAGCCAAGATATGCCTTCGGCTGCTGGAGGCACAGAATCCGGAGTTTTCCGCCCTTTAGGCGGAAAACTGTTTGTCGAGTGCGAGCGTTCGTGATAGCGGGAACGCGAAGACGAGTGATGAAACCGTTTTCGTCTTGTAATCGTTTCCTGCGACTAGAAAGGTCAAATCAGTTTGAAAATAAACAGCTTCCAAAGATTTCCTCCCTATCGAGGAGGTGTAGCTATAGGTGAAAAAGGAAAAAACCTAAGGAAAAAAGTGCGGTAAAGATTCATTTACTTGTGGTAGTTTTGAAGCACAGCAGAAAAAAATGATGCAGAGGATCGATCTTGGGACCAGGTGCTTGTGTATGGACTCCATGGGATTACGTCATTTGTTTTTTAACCTGCTCCCTTCGGGACAGGCTTTTATGTGCGTTTAAAAGTGGTTCGAAGCACAAATAAGGGGAATTCTACCTTCCGTTTTGCCATATATTCCAAACGGAGTGTGAGTTATATGTCTTATATACAGTAAATATTAATGCAAATAAAAACACAAATAAAATAAAATAAAAATGAGTAAATGATCAAATAAATGTTTCGAGTTATTTATCTTAAGGTTCTCATCCTTCATCGGTACAGCGAATAACACCCTCCGAACTATTAAGTTTCATACAGTGTAGTGCACGCTGCGGGTGCTATGATTGGTCGTTACCTATAAACTATCATATTCACGTCACAGAAATGTCTCACCAAAAACACTTAAGCAGAAAAAAAAAGAAAAGCTGAAAACCTTGAGAAATTCCGCCATAATAAAACAACAACAACAGTTAAACAAAAAATATATAGTTGCATACAGAGAGTCACTTTAACCGCCTTAAGCCCACGCTAGTTTTTGTTCTTATACACCCACAGGCTTGAATAGTACAAGATTACTTGATTCACTTTTGTTATGATCATATTGTAATCGGTTTTGTAAATAGGGGCATTTCACTCAATATCTCCAATATCTCCATAGCTATCGTTTTGAATGATACCTTTTTTTTATTATTCGCAGACGAGCGTATGTAAATATATAAATATTACATATAAAATGAGTTTAGCTGTAACAGAAATGCTAACCTGATTGGAGTCCTTGTTTTAAAATTCCAAATTGTAGCCTGAAGTTACTGTAGCTTCGCCTTAGGTAGATCTGCACAGTGATGTTCCCAGAATTTCCAAATGAAACTTTCCGGAAAGTTTTCTGAGTTGCAGACGAGTATCCATAGCGACTGAGAACCGTGATACCGTTACCATCAATTACCTTAATGTACTCGCTGTACGAAAAAAAAAAAAAAAATTCAGACGATATAAAATACTTTCAAACGACCTTCTTCAAACAACAGAAGCAGGGTATCCGGGCGTTCAGGTAACATTTGGGATGCACTACTGAAAGTGTCGTAGTGTGCCGGGATGGAAATGAGGCTAGCACTGAAGCTGTTTTTTTGGGTGTGGCCAGGATTAGAGCGTGGGGTCGCGCGCGCCGGGAAGGTCATGTGATCGCGCCTGGTTCGTGTATTAAGCTTAGCGTTAGTGTAGCTTTGAGGGTGTGGCTAGGATTCTCATCGGACTACCCTCGAATTATGGTCGGACCATCCTCGCAATAGTCTAGGGTTAGGGTTCGTGTTTTGGTACTAGTGGAAGTTCGGGTACTGGTCAGATTATGGTCGTGTTCGGTTACCAGTCGGAGTTGGAGTACTTGTCGGGATAAGGTTCGTGTTCTAGTCGGAGTTCGGATACTAGCGGGTTCGTGTCGGACGGATGACGTCTCCCCATATAAATAAAGAGGGAAGGTTTACATGTGTAAACAAACGGTAAAGAGAGACATGAGGTTTCTACCACGCATGCGCAGTCAACCTTCCCCCACGAAAATCAAGACACCGATATACAATTCTGCTATGTTTATAATTTGACTAAACAAACCCGGTTACCAACAGGACATGTGGAAAACACTAGTTGTTTATCCGCCCTTTTCACACGGTGACGCAAACTAGTTTTTTTCGGAAAAAAATGTCACGCTATATCATGTCACGCTATCACTGGAAAATGTTCTATTTTCACTACCACGCAACGACTTCAAAAAAAGTGTATTTACAAGATAAAACATTATTTACATTCGTTTAATTAATATATTGTCATGAAAGTCTCTGGGTCATAATACCAGTACGGGTAAGTTTTGAAGGTAGCAGGATCGACCACCCCTTTAGTTAAACACCAACCGATAATACTTGTACTGAGGAAGGGTGTACAACTCATATCGCTTTGCGTCTCGTTTAATCTGATACGTTTTAGGCAAGCGGGTTTCACGCAGTTTCTCCAAGGCTACTGGGACAAGAAGCATGTCTATATCTATTGTTATCGAGGCTATGGTAATCAAGGCCAACATCAACGCAATGTCAATAAAGAACATTGTTCAGCTTGTTTAACGAATGGTTGTCCTGATTACCTTCACCGAGGCAGTCGCGTGACTCTTCAGTGTGGACGCTGCTATCGTTTTTTTCTATGGAGAAGTGTGTTTTGCCAACTATAAGAAGACCGCTTATCGTGGTAAAAGGGGTAAAGGACTGACGTGTGCGAGTGTGTGTGAATTGAGGAAAAATCTGCCCTGATTGTCGGAGATTATTGAAAAGCAGTAAGAAGTTAGAAAGCATCAATGGGGCTATGATGAATGCCGGAGCTGCAAACAGTATGTGCCGGTCCTGGAACATTCCTGTTTCATTCAAAAAGTGAAAACGCCGGAAGAAGAAGAAGATCCCTTGCATGTGTTTTTTTGATCATGAAGTGATGCAAACTCATGAACAGCACGAGGCTAACTTGCTGGTTGCGGAAAGGGAAGACTCTGAGACACAAAATGGAGTGTAATAAGGGTCTCAGAAGCGTGGCAAAAATTACCCTTAACAATGTGTGGGGGAAGCTCCGAAAAGCGCCTAACAAGACCCAGATTCAAGATTTCACTGAGCATCAGAAGCTGACAGAGTTCCTGGGTGACACTGGTGAAATTGATGTGTGCTCTATCGATGTCGTCACGGATGACACTGTGGAGGTCTATTACAAGAAAACAAGTAAAGACGATCTATCTGCAATCCATGTCAATATTTTCTTGACTTGTTTCACCGCTTACTGGGCCCGTTTACATTTGTATGAAGTCGTAGAATTGCTTCAGGAACTTTGTTTGTATTTCGACACCGATTCTAAGGTGATTACGAGCGAGCCAGGGCAACCGAATCCACCGCGCGATTCTTGATCACGTGACTCTCCTCCGCGCGCGCGACCCTCCGCTCTACGAGACCACACCCTCCAAGCTGCGCTAACGCGAGCCCCTACCATCATTAACTATGCAGCTCATTTGGATATAAAAACACCGCTAACGAGCCGATACTCTGCTAACAGATTTATGTTGTTCAACGGACAATGAGGTGAGTCCATCATTTCAGACCAACCGTTCGCAAAAACAAGACAAACTCTTAAATTCACGCAAAAGCAATTAAAGCGATTTGAAACAGGAAACAATCCAAAAGAAGCTTCTCCACCTACCATTAACAAAAGAAGAAATTAAAATTCTTTAAGACAGAAAATGAGTAATCCGGGTATTTATTCACCTGACTCTCCGATAAATCCGATAAATACGTTAAGGTTCGACAATTGTTTACATCTATCTAAATAATCTTTTACTTAGTCTAGACCGTTGCTTGTTTGTTTATTTTTACTGGGATTAGAGTACTGAGCAATTAGAACCAAACACTGGCTCATCGTTTAATTCATGTTAATCAATACTCTCAGGACGCCTGTATCTTTTACCTCAGGTTTCCCTTTCTACGTGTGTATAAACATATCATACTCGCCTGTAATAAGACAAATAGAGGTCCGGTAAGGACACAAATGCAACAGCTTGGCTTATCCCTGCATTCCCAATCTTCCAGGTACATTGCAGCGTATAGTAACTATAGTATGAACTGCGGCCGACTTGCAAGTTACCAAACAACTCATTTAAGCCACCTCCACAACCTACAAATCAAACAGTGCCTCTTGTTATACTGTGTAGCGATAAAAATGCTGCATTTAACATCACCATGATTTTTTTTTAATACGCTGTTGAACGAGACATGCTAAGGTGTGTTTGGCACTGAATTAAAAATATACCGATACTCATTTTTCGCAGTTAAATTTATTAGAAAAAGTGAGAATTTCCTCTCAGTTCATCGCGTTAAATTAAAAGAGGAAGAAGAAAAAAAAAGGCATTTAAGAATTACTGGATGACGCTGTCATATGAAGAATTGTGAAGATAAAGAAGGGTGTTCTATCCGAGGTATTTGAGCCAATCAAAATCAGACAAATACAGTCGACTCCCGATAACTCGAACCTTCAAGGGAAATCGAAAAAAGGTTCGAGTTATCGGGAGTTCGAGTTACCGGGAGTTCGAAGAAAATAGCCCAGAGTAAGGTAAAAAAACACTTTTTACTGCACAGTGAACATTTTAATCACATTTAATTGCAGAAATGCCAAGTGAAAATTAAAAGATACTTTTAGATTATAAATCAGAACGTAACGTAACAAAACATAGCTTAAATAAAGCATGCGTTTTGCTGTTTTGAGAAGAAAAGCTGCTTCACGTTACCCTGTGACAATCAACATTAGCCTCCACTAGTAAACTATACTCCTACAACACGTCAATAGGAAATCCAAAATTCAATGTTTCGGACGCCAGTAGACGGCTTTTAAGGGCTCAAAACATGGTTCGAGTTATCGAGGGTAAAATTATATAGAAAAATGACCTGAAGGGAACGGGAAAATTGGTCGAGGGTTCGAGTTAGGGTAAAATTACAGGAATGTAGGAAAATAAATATTTTGGTAATAAGGTTGCGTTAGGGTTGAGTTATCGGGAGTCGTGAAGTCAAGATGACTAGATGCAGGCAAAGTTCTTTTTTCGCGACGAAGTGGAGGTCAATGAAAATGCAAAAAAGAAGGAGGCCAATATCCAATCATCTTGACCGAACAAGCTTGGTCAATAAAGGATATATATGGGACCAACGTGGGAAATCTCAAGCGGGCAACATGAGCCCTTCTTGCCCGCTCGGGTAGCCGATCAGAACGCAGGATTCGCTACATCTTGGCCACTTGCGGATTCAGCGAAATAATAATTGTGGTAGTTAGCATTATGCCAAAAAAAAAACAAAACAAAACAACACAAAAATAAAAAAAAATACCTGTTGTTACGTACAGCCAGTAGGACTGCGTTCCAGCGCCTTTAGACGTAAAGGCTGCCACAGCTATTTGATAACGACTAGCTGCCTTGAGACCTCTTAATATTACCATGTTTACGTACGGACTTCTGGTGCTAACCGATTTTATAACATATGAGTTATAATACTCGTAATAGTAGACTGTGTATCCAAGGAGACGCCCATTAGCGAATTGCTGAGGGAGTGCATTCCACTGAACTTTAAGTTGATCAAACCGTACGTTAGACACTCTCACATTGGACGGTGCTCTGCTGGGAACTAAAAAAGAAAAAAAAAAAAAAAAAAAGGCGATCAATTGAAGAGAACTGTTCTGCCTATGCACATGATCTATGAACTATTAATTAAGTGATGATTCTCCATGGTCTTGGCAACTCATGAATATCTTTGTTTGTTTCTTTCTTTATTTGCCTTTATTGAAAATAACACCCACAAGAATACGTGTGAGTTAACAATAATCGTATAATAGTATATACTAAAATATAGGATGTAAATTGAAAATCTAAATAACATTTAAAAGGCATCTATTGATTAAACATCGCTTGAACCTTTCAGTTCTAACAAGGGGCAAAATCTAATCGTGACCCCTTTCTCGTAGTTTCCGCATGCGCTTCATGGGGATAAGATAAGTTAAACCGTGATTGTCAGTGGTCACCTCCTTCCATAATCCCAAATCTTTTCCACGTATTAAGTCAGAAATCATATGATCGAAATGCCTCTCCTAGACTCATGGTTGCTCGTTAAATGTCACTCCTAATAACTTAATTGAGATCTCCCTTCCTCGCAATATCTTTCATGGGTTCCGGGATTGGTTTTTAGTATTTCCTCTAACCACCATTTCTTTTTGAGGTTCAAGTTCATTCGATTCTCAATAGACTAGCGTTAGATATCCATTACCTCAACTAAAGATAAGTCCAAGAAATTAGCTTAGTCTTCAGCATACCTCACGACAATTATTATTATTATTATTATTATTATTATTATTATTAAGATTGTTGTTGTTGTTGTTGTTTTGATATAATCGACATGCATATACTCTTGGTTTATAGTCCTTAGGAGCGGGTTACAACAAGTCACCACGGGCCCCAGGTCTCTCTTTTTCGTCTTCTTACAGGGACAATACTTTCCTTAGTATCTTTGCTGTCCCCAACAATGCTGTTTTCTGGATAACGTCTAACCTCACGTTCACGCCGATTCGCTTCATGTATTCCTTAAAGTTATTATTATTATTATTATTATTATTATTATTATTATTATTATTATTATTATTATTATTTGATATAATAGACATATACTCCATATACTGAAGGTCACATGAGTGCAGAAAAAACTTAGAATCGAAAAATTCAAGCTTTTGTCAGACTGATGCTTTAATGGAAGTTATTTATGGAATCATGTGTCGTCTAGAGATATAGAGAATCCGGTGACTATAGAAAAGAGAAGCGTATAGAAAGATGTGGATACGGAAGCACGCAGTAACGCATGCGTCCCTTGCCACGAAGGAAATAAGAGACGTCTGCAAGCAGGCTATATACCATATTCCGAGGTTATATCGACGCTCATCCGCAAGCGTTTCAAATGCATAGTGAAATAAATTATTCTCTGTTGACGTGGCGTCGATTACGCGTTTTGTCTGTAACGTCATGTAACACACACCTCCTTCCTCTGTCCGGACTGTGACGCTTGAGCTATTGTACGGTTGACCATGCCTGTTTATCCCCATGACGCTTACTTGATATTCGGTGTATGTTGACAGCCCCAGAACGTTTGCAGTGCTTGAATTCCCAGGAACGACCGTTGCACTTGATAGGTTACCATCATGGGCGTTAGCAATATAATACAGTACGGTATCATCGATAAGTGGTGCTAAATTCTCCCAATGGACTCTAATCGACGTTCTCGAGGTGTTGCCAATGGTCACATTCCAGTCTGAAGGTATGGCTAAAAGATAAACCAGAGGCAGCAAGAATGAATATACCGGATTGAAAAAAAACTTTGTCGCGGAAAAGTCTAAACATGAACGATGAAGCTTCAAGGATTTATGGGTATACATTCATTAGCATAGCAAATTCAAAGTTCTTTCGACAAAAGTGTTCATTGTCACGAGATGCTCGTGTGGATGTAAATCGCTAGAGTACTTTGTTTAAGGCACCCCGTTGTATTTTTTGTCTTCCAAGAAAGCTGTTAGGTTCTATCTTATGATTTTCAAGAGTGCGTTAGCGATATGGCTACGCTCTTTAACTGCAGACATCTCTTATGTGTCCAGCACAGGTGAAGTTGTTAGCTTATCGCAATGAAAAATAGAAACCGTTTAACGTTTGTTAGATTGTATCGTCGAGAAAAGCTTCAGTAATGTAAAAATTTCTGAAAAGAACTTTAAATTTGTAATGCTAATTAAGTTCTACCCATAAATCCATTAGGTCCCATCGTTCGTATTTTATACTTTTCAAGCGACAAAATTTTTCCAATAAGGTGTATGATAAGGAAAATATAAAACCTTTTCGAGAGAACGATATATCAGGGGTAATAAAATAGAACAAATGAAAACAACAAATGAATGTTACTAGGCTTATATCAAGGTATCAATGTTGTAAGTTGTGCAAAATCTGCTAGAACCAGTTCAACTAGATCAGTAATTTTAAGTCAAATTGATAACAAAAAGAAGCAACGCACGTATAGTTTGTCTCAACTGGCTGCCTGCCTGGTTCTCCTAGGACGCCATTATGTAAAACTAATATCACATGGCACCCTATAAGAATTAGTAGATTTGTTAACACTATGAAACGATTGTTACCTGAGAAAAGGCCTTGCTTGATAATTCCGTATTGAAGCTTGAAGCGACTGTAGCTGTTTCTTAAATAGATCTGAACAGTTATGTTATCAGCATTTCCAAACCCAACTTCGAGGTAAGATGTCAGACCAGACGAGTGATATCCGTACTTATACCAAACCAGCGATCCATTTCCGTCAGTTATGTTGATATATTCACTAAATTGAGAGGGCAGTAACGTACTCAAAAATAAAATCAAACGCTTTCTATTATTTCGTCACAGTCAACCTAAAAGATTTAAGTGCAGTTGTCATCTCAGAAAAAAAAAATATAATGCTCCTATGTGGTATTATATCTCCTTGTTATGGGTTTTTTATTAGCTTATGTACTGATTACTAGTTCCTAATAACGAAGTTGCCGTCAATGAGGCACATAAATAGAGCTCTCGATCTTCTTACTTATACGCAATGTGTCGGTTATAAGAGATTCCATTGTAAAATAAAATTATATTTATTCCTTTGGCATGATTGATGTTCACTCAAAAAAAGTAAACAAACTTTGGAAAACTGCAAAAAATAATCAGACGGGAATCTACAAACAAATCAGTACCTGTAATATGACAAATACAGATCTTGTATCCAAACTAGTGCAACTGCCTGATTTATGCCAACTCTACCAACCACAAATGTACAAGTGACGTAGCTCGAGCCCCTGTTAGAGTCAATCTGTAAATGGCCAAAAGAGCGATTTGCGTATCCTCCACAACCTATTTGACAATAAGAAAATAAAGCAACGTACATGTAGTTGTGGATGAAATGATTATTTTTTATTTATTTATTTTTTCATTATTATTTTTTTGTTAACTTCCAAAGGAGTTCCAACATGAAAATAAAATAAAATCAAAACTGGGCTAGTGACAAGAACTGCGGCAAGACCTTCCAGTGAGGATGGGCACTTATCGAAAAGTGGGCAGCAAAGGAAACATTACGGGTAGTGTTTTCTAGAGAACGGAGAAAAAGGAGAACGAGAACTATCAGGAAACCAACTCCCAAGAAGAGAAGAGAAGCTATACAAAACAGACAGGTTGTCAGGGGCCTGGTTTACTGAATCATCCTCTGCTAAAAGTTCTGGTAGTCATAGATTAGTGAGTGCGGTGGACTTTTCTTAGATTTGCCGTCAAGCTTATTTGAAAATTAGGAAAAGGTTATGAAAACATTTATAAACAAACAAACAAGCAACCAAAAAACAATCGTAGAAAGCTCCATTTTTGTTAAAATATAAAAAATATCACTACAAATGTCCAAAAGCCTGGTAACCTGAATGACGTCGCTTCAGGTAAAAATATTTTGTCATTGTGCGAACTGTTCAGCTTCATTCAGTTGGTGTATTTCACTATTTCACAGTGTTTTATGGTAATTCTCTTGAAAAGGATGTACTCTCAAGATTTTTTTCAAACTTCGCACAAATGTCAACCATATATAAGAAATTCAAAACCTACAATAAAAAGATGGGGTCACCGTGCCTGTTTTCACCCTACATGCCCGTAATTCTGAGTGTATTTTCCCCGCTGCGCGCTAGATGTTCGATCGAAACACGAATAACCGACAAAAAGTCTTATAATAGTAGAGTCTTCAAAATCGCTCCCAAGATTAAGGCCTCTTTTTGAGTCCCGACGCACTAATTCAATGCGTCGGGACTTCAAAAGAGGCCTTAATTACATCTTTTTAGGCCACAACTGAAAATCATCGCCACCTCTGAAGTTATGCTCACTAAGTGATGCGCAGTGAAAAACAAGGAAATTACCTTAAACTTATATTGTTAGGCGGAAGGGTCTTATCAACAACTCCCCCCCCCCCTCCCCGCAGATATATCTGACGTCGATAAATCATTATATGTATAAACTTCCGCACACGTATTTTATCCCGGAATGCATCTCGTGTTGGTGGGAAATAAAACTGCGAATACATATATCGACTCAACGCACTGATAAATCATTTAATAGACCGCAGACGGCACAAACGTTACCTGGTGCTTAATTGTGTCTTCCTACAAAGGTTTAGGTCGATTTAACCGTTCCAACATTTATTGGTCTAACAATGTAGTAACACCCAGAAAGGTAGGACAGAATCGACAGCTCAGCGATAAAACCCACTTCGAAAACAACTACAAATTTCATCCCTTCGTCGAACTCAAATATTTCCTTGCTTTTGGCAACAGTTGCATCCGGTTGACCTTGATTGAACCAGTGTGATGCGCACGCACATATGACGTAATTCAAAATTGCGCCGAAAAGCAGATGAACGTCGAACGTAATAAATCTTAAGTACTGTCTGACCGGTATGCTCTGATCTGATCTAAATGATAAGAATGGAATCTATAAAATACTTTTTTAAGGGCTTCAGAATAAACGCAAGAATTTAGGATACTGGATACTTGATTGAGGCAAATAATTTCCTGTGGTTTTGGGGGAAGGGAGGAAGTACTGTATCGGAAAATAGATAAATAAATAAATAAATAAAAATAGACCACTCTTGAGAAGCAATAGGTATGACGAATCTTAAATTTGGATATCTTTCTATATCCAGCCACAGGATAGAACATAGTGTAATTTACCAGTTGTGACGTAATATGAAGATGACTGTGGTCCAGTTCCTGCACGTGTGAACCCCGCCACCCAGACTCTGTAGGAGTGTACTGCTTTCAAATCGCTTAGCACCAGCATATGGACATCTGGGCTACTTGTGTTGACTCGTTTTGTGCTATACCAATAATAAGGATACTTTTGGTAGTAGACTACATATCCCAGCAGTCGGCCATTTACACTGTGCTGAGGTATTGGATTCCACTGCACCTTTAATTCACTGAACTGTAGTCTGGAAACTCGTAAGCCTGAAGGTGCAATGCTGGGCACTAAGAAAATCAAAAGATTAACAAATGTCGGATTGGTAAGACGGTACACAAAAGAGGAGAGAAGTAACAGGCGAATTGCTTCAAGGTTACCAGGGGTGTCTCACGTCTAAGCGATACCTAAAAACTACATCAAAAGAAATCTTGTAGACCTGACTATCAAAATCACCAGCCATTTAGTAAAAGAAAGGTAAACTGTTGACTCTCTTTGCTATTGTTGTTGTTTCCGTGGTTGATTTGCTTTATTTAGTTTTGGTTTTTACTGCGAACTTTCGAAACAGCCAATGAAGCTAAAACTTGAAGCGATTTTGGTATTTCGTAAATTTGAATTGTTCATGTGTTTGATAGCACTTAAAAAGATAAATGAACGATTATTCAATACCATTAAGTACGACCAGTTGAAGTTAAGGGTAAAGGGTTTTATTTTGTTCTGTTTTATTTATATTTCTTTTATTTTTTTTTTATTTTTATTTATTTTTTGTTTTCCTTTGTTAGCTTTTATTTATTTATTATCATTTTTTTTTTATTTACCTCCTTCGTTGGTTCTTGCAACTGTTGTTTGGCTGGAGTAAGTGCCATTCCCAGAATAAACCCCCACAGCAATAACATTTACTTGGTAAAACTGGTACCCTCTAAGTATACTCCCAGAGTTATGTGAGTTATACCAATTCGAGACCTTGTAGATCAAGCTGAAGTTTGAATTCTGATCCTTATATCTCACCAAAAACTGCCGGATTGGAATACTCAAAGGGAAATTTGACCAGCGGACTGTCAATGACGATGAAGTCTTGTAGGTGACGGTGACATTCCAAGAAGGCAACACTTGCGCTGATATAATAAAAAGTAAATAAATTAAATAATAAAAAAGACTGAAAAGAAAAAAAAACAATCATTAAGAGAGGTTTTCACAAATTAAGGCGTATTATTTACAGATTGGTAAACGAGATACTCCTTTTGACGTACTGTTAAAGGAGTTGAGTGTTGAACAGGCGTATAGATTAAAGTAGAACCACGTCCACATAGTTTACGATATAAATGCTTCGTGACACAGCAGCCACAGTTGGTGCGGAGGAAGGGTTGTTCAGTAAAAGGTCGGAGATTTTAAGAGCCGTTGTCAGTATAACTATCGGGAATCCGACGCTAGCACAAAAAATTAGATTTTCTTATTTCACCAACGAAACCTTTTTGTAAACTGTTTTCAAAAACAGTGTTCAAAAGTTCCATCGAAGTTCAGTTTTCGCGAAAAATGGGAAAGTTTAAAATCGGCCTAAACCTGGCCGAAAGCCCTATGGACATTTTGCAAATCAGGACATTTTGAAAACCCTGGTACGAGTGCTAGTCTCTATTTAGCCAAAAGCGAGCAAGCTACAAGAAAATGTATCATAAGTGCACTCTTACGATTTTTTTCGTTCTTAATTTATTCAGCTCACAGTGCTAGTAACACATTCTCCGCATAAAAACCTTGCTGCTATCTGTACAACCCCTTTTTTTCATTATAATTGATATATTTTGCCTAACGAACATTTTAAAAGCAGTCCATTTTTAATAAATACGGTTTTGATGTTCTGGTGACGTGTTCTAGTACATTCTAGGTAAGGCGTGACAAACTTAGTAAACGAGTGGTGAAAATTTTCGGCTCCTGTGTTGGTTTTAGACCTGTTGCCGTCGCATAAACTAAAACTGTCGGTCCTGTTATTGCCCACATTTTGCTTTTCTGCTTTCAAACCATGCAAAAAGTCGGGTAGTTCTAGGTGGAAAAAGCAATCTGAGAAACAGGTATCACTTTTTATCGTAAAGATGTGAAGAATGTCAGCGAAAAGCTCGACTGGGTAATTATAACGAGCGAAAAAGAAACATCAAATGGCTGCAACTATGTGAGTGGTCAATGTTTTTGCTCTCCCTGATGGCTTTTGTTTCCATAATCGAACTAGAAGTAGCTTGCTTTTGCATTCTGGAAACTAGGTTGTGATCGGTATGTTCCAAAACACGGAACACATCAGAACATCCCTTACACAGGTAAATAAACAGAACAGAAACATACGGAAACCTAGTAACCCCAATTTGTTATATGTTCTTTGGTTTTTTTTGCACGGGTGTAAGAAATAGAAAGAAAGCCTCGATCAAGATAAAATATAGCTTCAAAGTAACTTTGAGAAGTGTGTAACAAACCTGGCAAAGATTAAGTATAGACTAGCTTTCGTTTTATGATTATGATTACGATTATGATTATGATTATGATTATGATTATGATTTTCGTATGAGGGTTTACAAAATACCCTATTTTGCATAATTTCCATCGGGCCTTCGGCCAGAGGTTTAGGCCGATTTTAAACTTTCCTATTTTTCGCGAAAACGGATTTTCGCTGGAACTTTTCAATATTATTTTTGAAAATAGTATACCAAAAGGGTTTTTTTTTCGGTGAAATGAAAAAAAGGATTTCGATTTCTTGATCTGGCGCCGAATTCTCTGCAAGTTACTGACAACGGGTCTTTAACAGTAGCTGCGCACCTCTCAGTAAACTGTAATTTGACTGTCTCCCCATAGCACGCACCTCTACTGTTTCACGGCTAGGGTCCATTCCTTCCTTTGTTTGTTTATTGTTTTTTTTCAGTCAATCCTAAGATTTGTTACGAGAGGTGCGACCCGCCTCATTTTGCAACTATTTTGAAGCAGTTAAACTCCTCCCCCTCCCGGCCCGTCTGGGTTTTTGCAATGTCATGGTAATTTGCAAAGACTCCAGCATGTCATTTTGGGGTGCACCCGAGGGTAATTTGTTACCTGAGTCCAGTGCTTTTTGTAACACTGTGTATTGAATTCTGGCGTAGCTATATCGGTATGAAAGTAGGACCATCAATGTTATGCTGTCTCCGTCACCAAAGGGAACTTCAACCGACTGTGCGCCACTAAATGAATTACAACCTTGTCGACGGAACACCTCATTGCCAGTGTGGTCATAAATTTTGATGAACTCGCTGCAGAGAACAAGAAATGAGACTAGTGAAACACTTTGTGGAAGCAGCGAAGAATTACTTAGAAAACTGTCATCGAAACCAAAGTTTAACACAAGAACATTCGAAGACCATTAGAAAAGAGGAAAGTCTCATTACCCTTTTTAGACCATGACAGTTTTCTAGCAAAACCGATGGAGGCCTTGGTTCTTTCTTTTTCATTTAATGATGAACACAATATTCCGCTTACCTGCAGTATCTTAAGTATATGAACTGAAATGAGATCAGGGCGAAACCTGGATTCACACCAGCATTATTTATCTGAATACTGCAGTTCAGAGTATTGTAGTTGGACTTGGTGAAATTCAACCAACCAAACGACTGGTTCACAACGCCTCCACAACCTTAAAAAAAAAAAATTATAATAATAAAAAATAAAAAAATAAAAAAATAATAAAAACTGTAACAACAAAAACATTTAATTAACTCAGTGGTTATTTCATATCTACAGCTTAACCAAAGTGCATTAGTCTTAGTATTTTTTTTTTTTACCTTTCGTCACATAAACAAGGGATGACCTGGGCCCTGTTCCTACAGAAGTGAAAGCAGCCACTGAAATTTGGTAACGTTCTCCAGTCTGAATATTCGGCAGAACTACTTTCGGCAATTTTGTGTTGTTGATCCTGACAATGGTGTCCGAATAGTAGTAGTACTGGGTCCTTTTGTAGTACACGTTGTATCCCAATATACGACCATTGGCATACTGCGTGGGGAGGGGATCCCATCTGACCAATAACTCATTCAATCCTTGGTTTACAACACTGACTTTCGTTGGTGCACGGCTTGGAACTGCGAGGAATGTAAAATGTTTTGATGATAAGATTATAGTAACAGTCAGTGTTTATTCCTTTGCTGACTAACAGATAAGAGTTCAATGGAAAGGCATTCAACCTTTTCGTCCTCAAAGTCAATTAACGAAACAGCGGTTTTAACGTTAGATTTACGACACTAGATGTGGATAGGCTAACACAACAGAGCCTGACTTCAAGTAAAGTGCTATTATATGTCCCTACTGGTTGTGTTACGTCCCACCATAGTCAGGTCTAATGTGCAACCGATGTGGGGTGACCGTGGTGAAATGTATTGCAAGAGAAGTTTCCACGTTGATCTTACTTCTACTTCCCCCCACGTTCAAGGTGAATTCAAAAAAATAGCGTTCATTTTTTCTTTTGCTTTTTACCTCCTTCGTTGGTTCTTACAATTGTTGCCTCGCTGGAGTATGTGCCATTCCCAGAATTAGTCGCCACAGCAATAATATTTACTTGGTAAAACTGGTATCCTCTGCACCGTAATTTTTAGGGAGTTATTATAACTCCAAAAATGGAGTAAAAATTTTAGGTACAGGATAACCCCTTTAAAATAACTCCACGAAAAATAACTCCACTGTAAGGAGTTAAGTTAGCCCCACTAGAGGAGTTATTATAACTCCCTGAAAATTACAGTGTATAGTTTTCACTAAGTCTCTAATTGCCCCCAATACAACAAAAACAATCCAAATCAGTATTTTCTTTCATCTGAAAAATACTGTACAGTGAAACATGCACGTGTCACTCATTATTATGTCAGGTTAGTGACACAGAGGAGAGGCACAGATAAGAACCAGAATTCTTCAGGCTAAGATTTTGAAAGAACCAGATGAAGTAGAAATGTTAAAACAGATCGCTATGGAGTTCTTAAAGTCCACTAATCATTCTAATGGCAAAAAAAATTTCTATTGGCTTAAATTGCAGTCATTTAGACATAACAACATGCATATTTTGTACAAACATTTAAAACCTCCAACATTCTTACAAAAAAGTCTTTTTTTCCTTAAGAAAATAAGAACCTCGAATGTTTGAGAACCTAAACAGCTTAATTTCCAAGAAACAGAAAATTTATAAGAGCCTTTTGAGGCTAACTTCGAAAAGCACCTATTACTTAGTCCTTACTGTATACTACTAAATGTAAGAGCAGGGGGGGGGGGAGGAAGAGTTAGGGTTAGGGTTTTAGGGTTAAGGTTAAGGTTTAGGTTAGGGTTAGGTTAGGGTAAGGACTAGGGATAGTTTAGGGTTAGAATCAGATTAGGTCGAGGTTGGGGGTTAGGGTTAGGAATAGGTTAGGGTTAGGTTGGAGGTTAGGGTTAGGAATAGGTTAGGGTTAGGTTGGAGGTTAGGGTTAGGAATAATTAGGTTAGGGTTAGGTTGGAGGGTTGGGGGTTAGGGTTAGACGAGCAGTCTCAACTGATTTCAATGGTCATAACACATGAGTTGATCCACTGAGTTAAACGTTCGCCTTGTCAGGAAAAGGGTGTTACGTTAAGCTGGTTAGGGTGGATAGCTAAAGTTGAGCTAAGGCTTAGGGTTAAATAAGGATAAAGGTTACAAACAAGAAGTACGGTTTGTTGAGGGTTAACGTTTGAGGGACTTCTGGGCAGGATACCAAATAACGTTGCGTTACATATCAATTACATCGCCGTACTGAGCGTAGGATTGAATTTCAAAAGACGGGTCAGGAGGTGAGAAATACAGAGATGTAGTTTCAATACAGGCGATTTTCGAAGACTAAACACTGGTCAAGCAAATAGTTTTAAATTAACGTTATCTTACAAGACGTTTCGCTTCGCTTTCTTCGTGTTTGACCACAGCAGAGCACAGATAATATAAACATTTCAGAGAGTAAATATTCCAGCTCCGAGGGGGCGAGTAAAACCAACGGCCACATCTGAAAGAAAAGGACAAAAGGAAAACCTTGTTTAAAGAAAATTCCTCAACACATGTTTAAAAAGTAATATATCTCTTTTACATCATTTTCCCTAGATCAGTTTCATCCCGCAATGGTTTTATAATCGCCCGTACCGGTGCATAAAGCAGATTAAAAACATTGTACCGAACATTCCAGACAATCAAGCATAAACGGCGCTCGTCGTCGCGACGGTGCTATAGCGCGGGAACTTTAACATGCTTTGAGGAAAAATAGTTACTCTTCCGCGATCCGATCAGCATTTAGCTTGCAATGCCAACAATAAATTGAAAATGAACGACAATTCAGCCTGTGCAGTAGGACGGCGGCTCTTTTTGGACACAGTCAATTTCCAGAGTGGCTCGACACATGACCAAAAATAAACCTTCGCTATACGAAACCACAGACTTTGACTTCAACTACACTTTCACGACTTTGTAACATAACCTTTCCTGGCAAAAAGCCTGCTACTCACCGTTGTTGCTCGTTTATTCAAAGATCAGCACCTCCGTCGTAGAAACTGAAACACAACAACAGAACAGTCTCACTGTAATGGTCAAATATTAAACATGTTGTTAACCTTTCTCGCAGTGCATTCTGGGAAATCCGTGTTCAACTCGTGCGGGACACATTACATCCTGGCAATAACAACACAATTTAGAAGTCTCCAGCAAGGCAAAAATCACAGCCAAATACTTCGTTGGCCCTCTTTTCTTATGTCCAAACTAACCAATTTGCCCCTTATTGCCTGCTGGAGACTTCTTCACGGTGTGCAGAGCTGGGCAGAGACGTTATACACCATCCACCGGATGGTCTCTCGGATTGTGCCCGAAGCTCGGTTCTTTGAGCAACGAGCGCCCATTTAAGCCTTCCCGGACTTTATGATGTCCCAGGCACTTTGCAAACCGTGGAAATAGAATTTCTTGCCAAACTCGGCTCATATTAGTCCCCGTTTCGCACACGCTCCGATCAAAACCTCTCCATTCACGAAGAGAGCCGTTGAAAGGAGAAAGATACCGCGCAAACTCGAACCTTTCAAAACTAGAACCGGTTCCCCTCGGACAAAAAAAAAAAACAAAAACCGAAGTCCTTTCTAAAGCGAGTGAAAAGAAAACAAGAAATAAAATAAATAATAAACTTACTTCTGTTGACTTCCACGCTGCTCCTCCCTGGTTTTCTTTAATGAAAAATATCTATGATAAAAAATGACATTTCATAAAAATAATTTACATATATAATATACACCGTAATTTTTAGGGAGTTATTATAACTCCAAAAATGGAGTAAAAATTTTAGGTACAGGATAACCCCTTTTTTGGGGTTATTTTAACTCCTAATTTAACTCCGAATTTGGGGTCATTTTTACTCCTGAAAAAGAGTTCTTTTTACTCCCAGTCTTGGAGTTAAAATTACTCCGAAATGGGGTTACTTGTACTCCTTACAGGGGTTGTTTTCACTCTTTTTGGAGTTAATTTAACTCTGAAAGTGGAGTAAAAATTTTAGGTACAGGATAACTCCTTTTTTGGGGTTATTTTAACTCCTCAAAATCTGTGGTCACTTTTACTCCTGAAAAAGAGTTCTTTAAACTCCTTTTTGGAGTTAAAATAACTCCACGAAAAATAACTCCACTGTAAGGAGTTAAGTTAGCCCCACTAGAGGAGTTATTATAACTCCCTGAAAATTACAGTGTATAGTTTTCACTAAGTCTCTAATTGCCCCCAATACAACAAAAAAAAACAATCCAAATCAGTATTTTCTTTCATCTGAAAAATACTGTACAGTGAAACATGCACGTGTCACTCATTATTATGTCAGGTTAGTGACACAGAGGAGAGGCACAGATAAGAACCAGAATTCTTCAGGCTAAGATTTTGAAAGAACCAGATGAAGTAGAAATGTTAAAACAGATCGCTATGGAGTTCTTAAAGTCCACTAATCATTCTAATGGCAAAAAAAATTTCTATTGGCTTAAATTGCAGTCATTTAGACATAACAACATGCATATTTTGTACAAACATTTAAAACCTCCAACATTCTTACAAAAAAAGTCTTTTTTTTCTTAAGAAAATAAGAACCTCGAATGTTTGAGAACCTAAACAGCTTAATTTCCAAGAAACAGAAAATTTATAAGAGCCTTTTGAGGCTAACTTCGAAAAGCACCTATTACTTAGTCCTTACTGTATACTACTAAATGTAAGAGCAGGGGGGGGGGGGAGGAAGAGTTAGGGTTAGGGTTTTAGGGTTAAGGTTAAGGTTGGGGTTAGGGTTAGGTTAGGGTAAGGACTAGGGATAGTTTAGGGTTAGAATCAGATTAGGTCGAGGTTGGGGGGGTTAGGGTTAGGTTAGGTTGGGGTTAGGGAATAGGTTAGGGTTAGGTTGGAGGTTAGGGTTAGGAATAGGTTAGGGTTAGGTTGGAGGTTAGGGTTAGGAATAGGTTAGGGTTAGGTTGGAGGTTAGGGGAATAGGTTAGGTTAGGTTGGAGGGTTAGGGTTAGACGAGCAGTCTCAACTGATTTCAATGGTCATAACACATGAGTTGATCCACTGGTTAAACGTTCGCCTTGTCAGGAAAAGGGTGTTACGTTAAGCTGGTTAGGGTGGATAGCTAAAAGTTGAGCTAAGGCTTAGGGTTAAATAAGGATAAAGGTTACAAACAAAAGTACGGTTTGTTGAGGTTAACGTTTGAGGACTTCTGGGCGGGATACCAAATAACGTTGCGTTACATATCAATTACATCGCCGTACTGAGCGTAGGATTGAATTTCAAAAGACGGGTCAGGGGTGAGAAATACAGAATGTGGTTTCAATACAGGCGATTTTCGAAGACTAAACACTGGTCAAACAAATAGTTTTAAATTAACGTTATCTTACAAGACGTTTCGCTTCGCTTTCTTCGTGTTTGACCACAGCAGAGCACAGATAATATAAACATTTCAGAGAGTAAATATTCCAGCTCCGAGGGGCGAGTAAAACCAACGGCCACATCTGAAAGAAAGGACAAAAGGAAAACCTTGTTTAAAGAAAATTCCTCAACACATGTTTAAAAAAGTAATATATCTCTTTTACATCATTTTCCTAGATCAGTTTCATCCCACAATGGTTTTATAATCGCCCGTACCGGTGCATAAACGAATTAAAAACATTGTACCGAACATTCCAGACAATCAAGCATAAACGGGCTCGTCGTCGCGACGGTTATAGCGCGAGAACTTTAACATACTTTGAGGAAAAAATAGTTGCTCTTCCGCGATCCGATCAGCATTTAGCTTGCAATGCCAACAATAAGTGAAAATGAACGACAATTCAGCCTGTGCAGTAGGACGGCGGCTCTTTTGGACACATCAATTTCCAGAGTCGCTCGACACATGACCAAAAATAAACCTTCGCTATACGAAACCACAGACTTTTGACTTCAACTACACTTTTCACGACTTTGTAACATAACCTTTCCAATGGCAAAAAGCCTGCTACTCACCGTTGTTACTCATTTTTTATTCAAAGATCAGCACCTCCGTCGTAGAAACTGAAACACAACAACAGAACAGTCTCACTGTAATGGTCAAATATTAAACATGTTGTTAACCTTTCTCGCAGTGCATTCTGGAAATCCGTGTTCAACTCGACGGGACACATTACATCCCTGGCAATAACAACACAATTTATAAGTCTCCAAGCAAGGCAAAATCACAGCCAAATACTTCGTTGGCCTCTTTTCTTATGTCCAAAACTAACCAATTTTGCCCCTTATTGCCTGCTGGAGACTTCTTCACGGTGTGCAGAAACTGGGCAAGACGTTATACACCATCCACCGGATGATCTCTCCAATTGATAGCGAAAGCTCCGGTCTTTGAGCAACGAAGCGCCCATTTAAGCCTTCGGACTTTTATGATGGCCCAGGCACTTTGCAAACCGTGAAATAGAATTTCTTGCCAAACTCAGCTCATATTAGTCCCCGTTTCGCACGCTCCGATCAAAACCTCTCCATTCACGAAGAGCCGTTGAAAGAGAAAAGATACCGCGCAAACTCAGTGCTAAAACTAGAACCGGTTTCCCTCGGACAAAAAAAAAAACCGGAAGTCCTTTCTAAAGCGAGGTGAAAAAGAAAACAAGAAATAAAAAATAAATAATAAACTTGCTGTTGACTTCCACGCTGCTCCTCCCTGGTTTCTTTAATGAAAAATATCTATGATAAAAAATGACATTTCATAAAAATAATTTACATATATAATATACACCGTAATTTTTAGGGAGTTATTATAACTCCAAAAATGGAGTAAAAATTTTAGGTACAGGATAACCCCTTTTTTGGGGTTATTTTAACTCTAATTTAACTCCAATTTGAGGTCATTTTACTCCTGAAAAAGAGTTCTTTTTTCTCCCAGTCTTGGAGTTAAAATTACTCCAAATAGGTTACTTGTACTCCTTACAGGGGTTGTTTTTTCACTCTTTTTGGAGTTAATTTAACTCTGAAAGTGGAGTAAAATTTTAGGTACAGGATAACTCCTTTTTTTTGGGGTTATTTTAACTCCTCAAAATCTGTGGTCACTTTTACTCCTGAAAAAGAGTTCTTTAAACTCCTTTTTGGAGTTAAAATAACTCCACGAAAAATAACTCCACTGTAAGGAGTTAAGTTAGCCCCACTAGAGGAGTTATTATAACTCCCTGAAAATTACAGTGTATAGTTTTCACTAAGTCTCTAATTGCCCCAATACAACAAAAACAATCCAAATCAGTATTTTATTTCATCTGAAAAAATACTGTACAGTGAAAACATGCACGTGTCACTCATTATTATGTCAGGTTACTGACACAGAGGAGAGAGCACAGATAAGAACCAGAATTCTTCAGGCTAAGATTTTGAAAGAACCAGATGAAGTAGAAATGTTAAAACAGATCGCTATGGAGTTCTTAAAGTCCACTAATCATTCTAATGGCAAAAAAAATTTCTATTGGCTTAAATTGCAGTCATTTAGACATAACAACATGCATATTTTGTACAAACATTTAAAACCTCCAACATTCTTACAAAAGTCTTTTTTCCTTAAAAAATAAGAACCTCGAATGTTTGAGAACCTAAACAACAATTTCAAGAAACAGAAAATTTATAAGAGCCTTTTGAGGCTAACTTCAAAAGCACCTATTACTTAGTCCTTACTGTATACTACTAAATGTAAAACAGGGGAGGGGGAGGAAGAGTTAGGGTTAGGGTTTTAGGGTTAAGGTTAAGGTTGGGGTTAGGGTTAGGTTAGGGTAAGGACTTTAGGGATAGGTTAGGGTTAGAAATTAGATTAGGTCGAGGTTGGAGGGTTAGGGGTTAGGGTTAGGTTGGAATAGGTTAGGAGGATTTAGGGGTTAGGTTGGAGGGTTAGGGTTAGACGAGCAGTCTCAACTGATTTCAATGGTCATAACACATGAGTTGATCCACTGAGTTAAACGTTCGCCTTGTCAGGAAAAGGGTGTTACGTTAAGCTGGTTAGGGTGGATAGCTAAAGTTGAGCCAAGGCTTAGGGGTTAAATAAGGATAAAGGTTACAAACAAGAAGTACGGTTTGTTGAGGGTTAACGTTTGAGGGACTTCTGGGCAGGATACCAAATAACGTTGCGTTACATATCAATTACATCGCCGTACTGAGCGTAGGATTGAATTTCAAAAGACGGGTCAGGAGGTGAAAAATACAGAGATGTAGTTTCAATACAGGCGATTTTCGAAGACTAAACACTGGTCAAGCAAATAGTTTTAAATTAACGTTATCTTACAAGACGTTTCGCTTCGCTTTCTTCGTGTTTGACCACAGCAGAGCACAGATAATATAAACATTTCAGAGAGTAAATATTCCAGCTCCGAGGGGCGAGTAAAACCAACAGCCACATCTGAAAGAAAGGGACAAAAGGAAAACCTTGTTTAAAAAAATTCCTCAACACATGTTTCAAAAAGTAATATATCTCTTCTACATCATTTTCCCTAGATCAGTTTCATCCCGCAATGGTTTTATAATCGCCCGTACCGGTGCATAAAAAGCAGATTAAAAACATTGTACCGAACATTCAGACAATCAAGCATAAACGGAGCTCGTCGTCGCGACGGTGCTATAGCGCGGGAACTTTAACATGCTTTGAGGAAAAATAGTTACTCTTCCGCGATCCGATCAGCATTTGGCTTGCAATGCCAACAATAAATTGAAAATGAACGACAATTCAGCCTGTGCAGTAGGACGGCGGCTCTTTTTGGACACAGTAAATTTCCAGAGTCGCTCGACACATGACCAAAAATAAACCTTCGCTATACGAAACCACAGACTTTGACTTCAACTACACTTTCACGACTTTGTAACATAACCTTTCCTGGCAAAAAGCCTGCTACTCACCGTTGTTGCTCGTTTATTCAAAGATCAGCACCTCTGTCGTAGAAACTGAAACACAACAACAGAACAGTCTCACTGTAATGGTCAAATATTAAACATGTTTTAACCTTTCTCGCAGTGCATTCTGGGAAATCCGTGTTTAACTCGTGCGGGACACATTACATCCTGGCAATAACAACACAATTTATAAGTCTCCAGCAAGGCAAAAATCACAGCCAAATACTTCGTTGGCCCTCTTTTCTTATGTCCAAACTAACCAATTTGCCCCTTATTGCCTGCTGGAGACTTCTTCACGATGTGCAGAGCTGGGCAGAGACGTTATACACCATCCACCGGATGGTCTCTCAGGATTATGCCCGAAGCTCGGTTCTTTGAGCAACCAGCGCCCATTTAAGCCTTCCCGGACTTTATGATGTCCCAGGCACTTTGCAAACCGTGGAAATAAATTTCTTGCCAAACTCGGCTCATATTAGTCCCCGTTTCGCACACGCTCCGATCAAAACCTCTCCATTCTCGAAGAGAGCCGTTGAAAGGAGAAAGATACCGCGCAAACTCGAACCTTTCAAAACTAGAACCGGTTCCCCTCGGACAAAAAAAAAAAAACCGGAACTTGAGTCCTTTCTAAAGCGAGTGAAAAACAAACAAATAAAAAATAAATAATAAACTTACTTCTGTTGACTTCCACGCTGCTCCTCCCTGGTTTTCTTTAATGAAAAATATCTATGATAAAAAATGACATTTCATAAAAATAATTTACATATATAATATATACACCGTAATTTTTAGGGAGTTATTATAACTCAAAAATGGAGTAAAAATTTTAGGTACAGGATAACCCCTTTTTTGGGGTTATTTTAACTCTAATTTAACTCGAATTTGGGGTCATTTTACTCCTGAAAAAGAGTTCTTTTTACTCCCAGTCTTGGAGTTAAAATTACTCCGAAATGGGGTTACTTGTACTCCTTACAGGGGTTGTTTTCACTCTTTTTGGAGTTAATTTAACTCTGAAAGTGGAGTAAAAATTTTAGGTACAGGATAACTCCTTTTTTTTGGGGTTATTTTAACTCCTCAAAATCTGTGGTCACTTTTACTCCTGAAAAGAGTTCTTTAAACTCCTTTTGGAGTTAAAATAACTCCACGAAAAATAACTCCACTGTAAGGAGTTAAATTAGCCCCACTAGAGGAGTTATTATAACTCCCTGAAAATTACAGTGTATAGTTTTCACTAAGTCTCTAATTGCCCCAATACAACAAAAACAATCCAAATCAGTATTTTATTTCATCTGAAAAAATACTGTACAGTGAAAACATGCACGTGTCACTCATTATTATGTCAGGTTACTGACACAGAGGAGAGCACAGATAAGAACCAGAATTCTTCAGGCTAAGATTTTGAAAAGAACCAGATGAAGTAGAAATGTTAAAACAGATCGCTATGGAGTTCTTAAAGTCCACTAATCATTCTAATGGCAAAAAAATTTCTATTGGCTTAAATTGCAGTCATTTAGACATAACAACATGCATATTTTGTACAAACATTTAAAACCTCCAACATTCTTACAAAAGTCTTTTTCCTTAAGAAAATAAGAACCTCGAATGTTTGAGAACCTAAACAACAATTTCAAGAAACAGAAAATTTATAAGAGCCTTTTGAGGCTAACTTCGAAAAGCACCTATTACTTAGTCCTTACTGTATACTACTAAATGTAAGAGCAGGGGGGGGGGGGAGGAAGAGTTAGGGTTAGGGTTTTAGGGTTAAGGTTAAGGTTGGGGTTAGGGTTAGGTTAGGGTAAGGACTAGGGATAGTTTAGGGGTTAGAAATTAGGTCGAGGTTGGGGGGTTAGGGTTAGGGGTTAGGTCGGTTAGGGTTGGGGGGTTGGAATAGGTTAGGTTAGGGGAGGTTAGGAATAGGTTAGGGGTTAGGTTGGAGGTTAGGGTTGGAATAGGTTAGGGTTAGGTTGGAGGTTAGGGTTAGGAATAGGTTAGGGTTAGGTTGGAGGGTTAGGGTTAGACGAGCAGTCTCAACTGATTTCAATGGTCATAACACATGAGTTGATCCACTGAGTTAAACGTTCGCCTTGTCAGGAAAAGGGTGTTACGTTAAGCTGGTTAGGGTGGATAGCTAAAGTTGAGCCAAGGCTTAGGGTTAAATAAGGATAAAGGTTACAAACAAAAGTACGGTTTGTTGAGGGTTAACGTTTGAGGGACTTCTGGGCAGGATACCAAATAACGTTGCGTTACATATCAATTACATCGCCGTACTGAGCGTAGGATTGAATTTCAAAAGACGGGTCAGGAGGTGAGAAATACAGAGATGTAGTTTCAATACAGGCGATTTTCGAAGACTAAACACTGGTCAAGCAAATAGTTTTAAATTAACGTTATCTTACAAGACGTTTCGCTTCGCTTTCTTCGTGTTTGACCACAGCAGAGCACAGATAATATAAACATTTCAGAGAGTAAATATTCCAGCTCCGAGGGGGCGAGTAAAACCAACAGCCACATCTGAAAGAAAAGGACAAAAGGAAAACCTTGTTTAAAGAAAATTCCTCAACACATGTTTAAAAAGTAATATATCTCTTTTACATCATTTTCCCTAGATCAGTTTCATCCCGCAATGGTTTTATAATCGCCCGTACCGGTGCATAAAGCAGATTAAAAACATTGTACCGAACATTCCAGACAATCAAGCATAAACGGCGCTCGTCGTCGCGACGGTGCTATAGCGCGGGAACTTTAACATGCTTTGAGGAAAAATAGTTACTCTTCCGCGATCCGATCAGCATTTAGCTTGCAATGCCAACAATAAATTGAAAATGAACGACAATTCAGCCTGTGCAGTAGGACGGCGGCTCTTTTTGGACACAGTCAATTTCCAGAGTGGCTCGACACATGACCAAAAATAAACCTTCGCTATACGAAACCACAGACTTTGACTTCAACTACACTTTCACGACTTTGTAACATAACCTTTCCTGGCAAAAAGCCTGCTACTCACCGTTGTTGCTCGTTTATTCAAAGATCAGCACCTCCGTCGTAGAAACTGAAACACAACAACAGAACAGTCTCACTGTAATGGTCAAATATTAAACATGTTGTTAACCTTTCTCGCAGTGCATTCTGGGAAATCCGTGTTCAACTCGTGCGGGACACATTACATCCTGGCAATAACAACACAATTTATAAGTCTCCAGCAAGGCAAAAATCACAGCCAAATACTTCGTTGGCCCTCTTTTCTTATGTCCAAACTAACCAATTTGCCCCTTATTGCCTGCTGGAGACTTCTTCACGGTGTGCAGAGCTGGGCAGAGACGTTATACACCATCCACCGGATGGTCTCTCGGATGTGCCCGAAGCTCGGTTCTTTGAGCAACGAGCGCCCATTTAAGCCTTCCCGGACTTTATGATGTCCCAGGCACTTTGCAAACCGTGGAAATAGAATTTCTTGCCAAACTCGGCTCATATTAGTCCCCGTTTCGCACACGCTCCGATCAAAACCTCTCCATTCACGAAGAGAGCCGTTGAAAGGAGAAAGATACCGCGCAAACTCGAACCTTTCAAAACTAGAACCGGTTCCCCTCGGACAAAAAAAAAAAACCGGAACTTGTCCTTTCTAAAGCGAGTGAAAAGAAAACAAGAAATAAAATAAATAATAAACTTACTTCTGTTGACTTCCACGCTGCTCCTCCTGGTTTTCTTTAATGAAAAAATATCTATGATAAAAATGACATTTCATAAAAATAATTTACATATATAATATACACCGTAATTTTTAGGGAGTTATTATAACTCCAAAAATGGAGTAAAATTTTAGGTACAGGATAACCCTTTTTTGGGGTTATTTTAACTCTAATTTAACTCCGAATTTGGGGTCATTTTTACTCCTGAAAAAGAGTTCTTTTTACTCCCAGTCTTGGAGTTAAAATTACTCCGAAATGGGGTTACTTGTACTCCTTACAGGGGTTGTTTTCACTCTTTTTGGAGTTAATTTAACTCTGAAAGTGGAGTAAAAATTTTAGGTACAGGATAACTCCTTTTTTGGGGTTATTTTAACTCCTCAAAATCTGTGGTCACTTTTACTCCTGAAAAAGAGTTCTTTAAACTCCTTTTTGGAGTTAAAATAACTCCACGAAAAATAACTCCACTGTAAGGAGTTAAGTTAGCCCCACTAGAGGAGTTATTATAACTCCCTGAAAATTACAGTGTATAGTTTTCACTAAGTCTCTAATTGCCCCCAATACAACAAAAACAATCCAAATCAGTATTTTCTTTCATCTGAAAAATACTGTACAGTGAAACATGCACGTGTCACTCATTATTATGTCAGGTTAGTGACACAGAGGAGAGGCACAGATAAGAACCAGAATTCTTCAGGCTAAGATTTTGAAAGAACCAGATGAAGTAGAAATGTTAAAACAGATCGCTATGGAGTTCTTAAAGTCCACTAATCATTCTAATGGCAAAAAAAATTTCTATTGGCTTAAATTGCAGTCATTTAGACATAACAACATGCATATTTTGTACAAACATTTAAAACCTCCAACATTCTTACAAAAGTCTTTTTTTCCTTAAGAAAATAAGAACCTCGAATGTTTGAGAACCTAAACAACTTAATTTCAAAGAAACAGAAAATTTATAAGAGCCTTTTGAGGCTAACTTCAACACCTATTACTTAGTCCTTACTGTATACTACTAAATGTAAGAGCAGGGGGAGGGGGAGGAAGAGTTAGGGTTAGGGTTTTAGGGTTAAGGTTAAGGTTGGGGTTAGGGTTAGGTTAGGGTAAGGACTAGGGATAGTTTAGGGTTAGAATCAGATTAGGTCGAGGTTGGGGGTTAGGGTTAGGAATAGGTTAGGGTTAGGTTGGAGGTTAGGGTTAGGGTTAGGGGTTAGGTTAGGGTTAGGTTGGAGGTTAGGTTAGGGTTAGGAATAGGTTAGTTAGGGGTTAGGTTGGAGGGTTGGGGTTAGACGACGAGCAGTCTCAACTGATTTCAATGGTCATAACACATGAGTTGATCCACTGAGTTAAACGTTCGCCTTGTCAGGAAAAAGGGTGTTACGTTAAGCTGGTTAGGGTGGATAGCTAAAGTTGAGCTAAGGCTTAGGGTTAAATAAGGATAAAGGTTACAAACAAGAAGTACGGTTTGTTGAGGGTTAACGTTTGAGGGACTTCTGGGCAGGATACCAAATAACGTTGCGTTACATATCAATTACATCGCCGTACTGAGCGTAGGATTGAATTTCAAAAGACGGGTCAGGAGGTGAAAATACAGAGATGTAGTTTCAATACAGGCGATTTTCGAAGACTAAACACTGGTCAAGCAAATAGTTTTAAATTAACGTTATCTTACAAGACGTTTCCTTCGCTTTCTTCGTGTTTGACCACAGCAGAGCACAGATAATATAAACATTTCAGAGAGTAAATATTCCAGCTCCGAGGGGCGAGTAAAACCAACAGCCACATCTGAAAGAAAAGGACAAAAGGAAAACCTTGTTTAAAGAAAATTCCTCAACACATGTTTAAAAAGTAATATATCTCTTTTACATCATTTTCCCTAGATCAGTTTCATCCCGCAATGGTTTTATAATCGCCCGTACCGGTGCATAAAGCAGATTAAAAACATTGTACCGAACATTCCAGACAATCAAGCATAAACGGCGCTCGTCGTCGCGACGGTGCTATAGCGCGGGAACTTTAACATGCTTTGAGGAAAAATAGTTACTCTTCCGCGATCCGATCAGCATTTAGCTTGCAATGCCAACAATAAATTGAAAATGAACGACAATTCAGCCTGTGCAGTAGGACGGCGGCTCTTTTTGGACACAGTCAATTTCCAGAGTGGCTCGACACATGACCAAAAATAAACCTTCGCTATACGAAACCACAGACTTTGACTTCAACTACACTTTCACGACTTTGTAACATAACCTTTCCTGGCAAAAAGCCTGCTACTCACCGTTGTTGCTCGTTTATTCAAAGATCAGCACCTCTGTCGTAGAAACTGAAACACAACAACAGAACAGTCTCACTGTAATGGTCAAATATTAAACATGTTGTTAACCTTTCTCGCAGTGCATTCTGGGAAATCCGTGTTTAACTCGTGCGGGACACATTACATCCTGGCAATAACAACACAATTTATAAGTCTCCAGCAAGGCAAAAATCACAGCCAAATACTTCGTTGGCCCTCTTTTCTTATGTCCAAACTAACCAATTTGCCCCTTATTGCCTGCTGGAGACTTCTTCACGGTGTGCAGAGCTGGGCAGAGACGTTATACACCATCCACCGGATGGTCTCTCGGATTGTGCCCGAAGCTCAGTTCTTTGAGCAACGAGCGCCCATTTAAGCCTTCCCGGACTTTATGATGTCCCAGGCACTTTGCAAACCGTGGAAATAAATTTCTTGCCAAACTCGGCTCATATTAGTCCCCGTTTCGCACACGCTCCGATCAAAACCTCTCCATTCACGAAGAGAGCCGTTGAAAGGAGAAAGATACCGCGCAAACTCGAACCTTTCAAAACTAGAACCGGTTCCCCTCGGACAAAAAAAAAAAAACCGGAACTTGTCCTTTCTAAAGCGAGTGAAAAGAAAACAAGAAATAAAATAAATAATAAACTTACTTCTGTTGACTTCCACGCTGCTCCTCCCTGGTTTTCTTTAATGAAAAATATCTATGATAAAAATGACATTTCATAAAAATAATTTACATATATAATATACACCGTAATTTTTAGGGAGTTATTATAACTCCAAAAATGGAGTAAAAATTTTAGGTACAGGATAACCCCTTTTTTGGGGTTATTTTAACTCTAATTTAACTCCGAATTTGGGGTCATTTTACTCCTGAAAAGAGTTCTTTTTACTCCCAGTCTTGGAGTTAAAATTACTCCGAAATGGGGTTACTTGTACTCCTTACAGGGGTTGTTTTCACTCTTTTTGGAGTTAATTTAACTCTGAAAGTGGAGTAAAAATTTTAGGTACAGGATAACTCCTTTTTTTGGGGTTATTTTAACTCCTCAAAATCTGTGGTCACTTTTACTCCTGAAAAGAGTTCTTTAAACTCCTTTTTGGAGTTAAAATAACTCCACGAAAAATAACTCCACTGTAAGGAGTTAAATTAGCCCCACTAGAGGAGTTATTATAACTCCCTGAAAATTACAGTGTATAGTTTTCACTAAGTCTCTAATTGCCCCCAATACAACAAAAACAATCCAAATCAGTATTTTCTTTCATCTGAAAAATACTGTACAGTGAAAACATGCACGTGTCACTCATTATTATGTCAGGTTAGTGACACAGAGGAGAGGCACAGATAAGAACCAGAATTCTTCAGGCTAAGATTTTGAAAGAACCAGATGAAGTAGAAATGTTAAAACAGATCGCTATGGAGTTCTTAAAGTCCACTAATCATTCTAATGGCAAAAAAAAAATTCTATTGGCTTAAATTGCAGTCATTTAGACATAACAACATGCATATTTTGTACAAACATTTAAAACCTCCAACATTCTTACAAAAAGTCTTTTTTCCTTAAGAAAATAAGAACCTCGAATGTTTGAGAACCTAAACAACAATTTCAAAGAAACAGAAAATTTATAAGAGCCTTTTGAGGCTAACTTCAAAAGCACCTATTACTTAGTCCTTACTGTATACTACTAAATGTAAGAGCAGGGGGAGGGGGAAGAGTTAGGGTTAGGGTTTTAGGGTTAAGGTTAAGGTTGGGGTTAGGGTTAGGTTAGGGTAAGGACTAGGGATAGTTTAGGGTTAGAATCAGATTAGGTCGAGGTTGGGGGTTAGGGTTAGGAATAGGTTAGGGTTAGGTTGGAGGTTAGGGTTAGGAATAGATTAGGGTTGGGTTGGAGGGGGTTAGGAATAGGTTAGGGTTAGGTTGGAGGGTTAGGGTTAGACGAGCAGTCTCAACTGATTTCAATGGTCATAACACATGAGTTGATCCACTGAGTTAAACGTTCGCCTTGTCAGGAAAAGGGTGTTACGTTAAGCTGGTTAGGGTGGATAGCTAAAGTTGAGCTAAGGCTTAGGGTTAAATAAGGATAAAGGTTACAAACAAAAGTACGGTTTGTTGAGGGTTAACGTTTGAGGGACTTCTGGGCAGGATACCAAATAACGTTGCGTTACATATCAATTACATCGCCGTACTGAGCGTAGGATTGAATTTCAAAAGACGGGTCAGGAGGTGAGAAATACAGAGATGTAGTTTCAATACAGGCGATTTTCGAAGACTAAACACTGGTCAAGCAAATAGTTTTAAATTAACGTTATCTTACAAGACGTTTCGCTTCGCTTTCTTCGTGTTTGACCACAGCAGAGCACAGATAATATAAACATTTCAGAGTAAATATTCCAGCTCCGAGGGGCGAGTAAAACCAACAGCCACATCTGAAAGAAAGGGACAAAAGGAAAACCTTGTTTAAAGAAAATTCCTCAACACATGTTTAAAAAAGTAATATATCTCTTTTACATCATTTTCCCTAGATCAGTTTCATCCCGCAATGGTTTTATAATCGCCCGTACCGGTGCATAAAGCAGATTAAAAACATTGTACCGAACATTCCAGACAATCAAGCATAAACGGCGCTCGTCGTCGCGACGGTGCTATAGCGCGGGAACTTTAACATGCTTTGAGGAAAAATAGTTACTCTTCCGCGATCCGATCAGCATTTAGCTTGCAATGCCAACAATAAATTGAAAATGAACGACAATTCAGCCTGTGCAGTAGGACGGCGGCTCTTTTTGGACACAGTCAATTTCCAGAGTCGCTCGACACATGACCAAAAATAAACCTTCGCTATACGAAACCACAGACTTTGACTTCAACTACACTTTCACGACTTTGTAACATAACCTTTCCTGGCAAAAGCCTGCTACTCACCGTTGTTGCTCGTTTATTCAAAGATCAGCACCTCCGTCGTAGAAACTGAAACACAACAACAGAACAGTCTCACTGTAATGGTCAAATATTAAACATGTTGTTAACCTTTCTCGCAGTGCATTCTGGGAAATCCGTGTTCAACTCGTGCGGGACACATTACATCCTGGCAATAACAACACAATTTAGAAGTCTCCAGCAAGGCAAAAATCACAGCCAAATACTTCGTTGGCCCTCTTTTCTTATGTCCAAACTAACCAATTTGCCCCTTATTGCCTGCTGGAGACTTCTTCACGGTGTGCAGAGCTGGGCAGAGACGTTATACACCATCCACCGGATGGTCTCTCGGATTGTGCCCGAAGCTCGGTTCTTTGAGCAACGAGCGCCCATTTAAGCCTTCCCGGACTTTATGATGTCCCAGGCACTTTGCAAACCGTGGAAATAGAATTTCTTGCCAAACTCGGCTCATATTAGTCCCCGTTTCGCACACGCTCCGATCAAAACCTCTCCATTCACGAAGAGAGCCGTTGAAAGGAGCAAGATACCGCGCAAACTCGAACCTTTCAAAACTAGAACCGGTTCCCCTCGGACAAAAAAAAAAACCGGAAGTCCTTTCTAAAGCGAGTGAAAAGAAAACAAGAAATAAAATAAATAATAAACTTACTTCTGTTGACTTCCACGCTGCTCCTCCCTGGTTTTCTTTAATGAAAAATATCTATGATAAAAAATGACATTTCATAAAAATAATTTACATATATAATATATATAGTTTTCACTAAGTCTCTAATTGCCCCCAATACAACAAAAACAATCCAAATCAGTATTTTCTTTCATCTGAAAAATACTGTACAGTGAAACATGCACGTGTCACTCATTATTATGTCAGGTTAGTGACACAGAGGAGAGGCACAGATAAGAACCAGAATTCTTCAGGCTAAGATTTTGAAAGAACCAGATGAAGTAGAAATGTTAAAACAGATCGCTATGGAGTTCTTAAAGTCCACTAATCATTCTAATGGCAAAAAAAATTTCTATTGGCTTAAATTGCAGTCATTTAGACATAACAACATGCATATTTTGTACAAACATTTAAAACCTCCAACATTCTTACAAAAAGTCTTTTTTCCTTAAGAAAATAAGAACCTCGAATGTTTGAGAACCTAAACAGCTTAATTTCCAAGAAACAGAAAATTTATAAGAGCCTTTTGAGGGCTAACTTCGAAAAGCACCTATTACTTAGTCCTTACTGTATACTACTAAATGTAAGAGCAGGGGGAGGGGGAGGAAGAGTTAGGGTTAGGGTTTTAGGGTTTTAAGGTTGGGGTTAGGGTTAGGTTAGGGTTAGGGATAGTTTAGGGTTAGAATCAGATTAGGTCGAGGTTGGGGGTTAGGGTTAGGAATAGGTTAGGGTTAGGTTGGAGGTTAGGGTTAGGAATAGATTAGGGTTAGGTTGGAGGTTAGGGTTAGGAATAGGTTAGGGTTAGGTTGGAGGGTTAGGGTTAGACGAGCAGTCTCAACTGATTTCAATGGTCACAACACATGAGTTGATCCACTGAGTTAAACGTTCGCCTTGTCAGGAAAAGGGTGTTACGTTAAGCTGGTTAGGGTGGATAGCTAAAGTTGAGCTAAGGCTTAGGGTTAAATAAGGATAAAGGTTACAAACAAGAAGTACGGTTTGTTGAGGGTTAACGTTTGAGGGACTTCTGGGCAGGATACCAAATAACGTTGCGTTACATATCAATTACATCGCCGTACTGAGCGTAGGATTGAATTTCAAAAGACGGGTCAGGAGGTGAGAAATACAGAGATGTAGTTTCAATACAGGCGATTTTCGAAGACTAAACACTGGTCAAGCAAATAGTTTTAAATTAACGTTATCTTACAAGACGTTTCGCTTCGCTTTCTTCGTGTTTGACCACAGCAGAGCACAGATAATATAAACATTTCAGAGAGTAAATATTCCAGCTCCGAGGGGCGAGTAAAACCAACGGCCACATCTGAAAGAAAAGGACAAAAAGGAAAACCTTGTTTAAAGAAAATTCCTCAACACATGTTTAAAAAAGTAATATATCTCTTTTACATCATTTTCCCTAGATCAGTTTCATCCCGCAATGGTTTTATAATCGCCCGTACCGGTGCATAAAGCAGATTAAAAACATTGTACCGAACATTCCAGACAATCAAGCATAAACGGCGCTCGTCGTCGCGACGGTGCTATAGCGCGGGAACTTTAACATGCTTTGAGGAAAAATAGTTACTCTTCCGCGATCCGATCAGCATTTAGCTTGCAATGCCAACAATAAATTGAAAATGAACGACAATTCAGCCTGTGCAGTAGGACGGCGGCTCTTTTTGGACACAGTCAATTTCCAGAGTGGCTCGACACATGACCAAAAAATAAACCTTCGCTATACAAAACCACAGACTTTGACTTCAACTACACTTTCACGACTTTGTAACATAACCTTTCCTGGCAAAAAGCCTGCTACTCACCGTTGTTGCTCGTTTATTCAAAGATCAGCACCTCCGTCGTAGAAACTGAAACACAACAACAGAACAGTCTCACTGTAATGGTCAAATATTAAACATGTTGTTAACCTTTCTCGCAGTGCATTCTGGGAAATCCGTGTTCAACTCGTGCGGGACACATTACATCCTGGCAATAACAACACAATTTAGAAGTCTCCAGCAAGGCAAAAATCACAGCCAAATACTTCGTTGGCCCTCTTTTCTTATGTCCAAACTAACCAATTTGCCCCTTATTGCCTGCTGGAGACTTCTTCACGGTGTGCAGAGCTGGGCAGAGACGTTATACACCATCCACCGGATGGTCTCTCGGATTGTGCCCGAAGCTCGGTTCTTTGAGCAACGAGCGCCCATTTAAGCCTTCCCGGACTTTATGATGTCCCAGGCACTTTGCAAACCGTGGAAATAGAATTTCTTGCCAAACTCGGCTCATATTAGTCCCCGTTTCGCACACGCTCCGATCAAAACCTCTCCATTCACGAAGAGAGCCGTTGAAAGGAGAAAGATACCGCGCAAACTCGAACCTTTCAAAACTAGAACCGGTTCCCCTCGGACAAAAAAAAAAACCGGAAGTCCTTTCTAAAGCGAGTGAAAAGAAAACAAGAAATAAAATAAATAATAAACTTACTTCTGTTGACTTCCACGCTGCTCCTCCCTGGTTTTCTTTAATGAAAAATATCTATGATAAAAAATGACATTTCATAAAAATAATTTACATATATAATATACACCGTAATTTTTAGGGAGTTATTATAACTCCAAAAATGGAGTAAAAATTTTAGGTACAGGATAACCCCTTTTTTGGGGTTATTTTAACTCCTAATTTAACTCCGAATTTGGGGTCATTTTACTCCTGAAAAAGAGTTCTTTTACTCCCAGTCTTGGAGTTAAAATTACTCCGAAATGGGGTTACTTGTACTCCTTACAGGGGTTGTTTTCACTCTTTTTGGAGTTAATTTAACTCTGAAAGTGGAGTAAAAATTTTAGGTACAGGATAACTCCTTTTTTGGGGTTATTTTAACTCCTCAAAATCTGTGGTCACTTTTACTCCTGAAAAAGAGTTCTTTAAACTCCTTTTTGGAGTTAAAATAACTCCACGAAAAATAACTCCACTGTAAGGAGTTAAGTTAGCCCCACTAGAGGAGTTATTATAACTCCCTGAAAATTACAGTGCACAGATTGAAATAGAAGGGGGGAAAGTGGATCCCTTGCATGACCACCGACTTGCTGAAGCTTTGAGAAAACAAAAGATGCCGCATTATGAAATAACTCCATCAGCTCTAGGCGAAGAAGGTGAAAGCATGAAGCCAAAAATACCACAAGCCATCGTTGTGAATTCACAGGATCACTGTATTGTTGCAGAGGAGTGGGATAACAGCGTTAACATACTTGAAATTAGCCCAGACCGCCTTCTACGTCAAATTTCGATTGGCGAGGAAAGCAGTGTTGTGGATGTTGCTATTGGTGACCAAGACGATGTGTATGTGTTGCTCGAACTCAACGCAAAAACTGAACGTGCACGCTTCAAGATTTTCGTATTTGATGAAGAAGGCAACAAAAAGAAGGATTTTTTCTTGAGAGAAAAAACAGAAGACGTTTCAAAAATGGCATTGAACAATAACAAGATCTTTGTATTAACAAAGGTTTTTGAGATCCCTGGGGGCGCAGTGGATGTTTATGATTGTGATGGTCAATTTACCGGGTTAAGGATTGGAGAAGAAACATTGAACTGTCCTCAAGACATCTGCTCTACAAACGACGGCCGAGTTGTTGTTTTGGATAGGGATGATCAATGCGTAATGTCAGCTCAGATGTTTAATACCATAAACGGACAGCACATTGACAATGATCTCCTGGAGTCAGTAGAGAAAGAAGAAAAAACCATAAAAAAGTTAAGATCTTCCATAGCGTGCCATCAAGTGAGTAATTATGTTGTTATAGCTTTTCCTAGTGAAACTGACCAAGAACCAGTGCGTATTCTGAAGTACGACATGAGCGATGGCACCCTGCTTCCCAGCGTCCATCTTCCAATGAACGGCAAGGTCTCTACTGAGGGGTTGCAATTACTTCACAAGGACGTATTGCCATAGGTTTACTCGACAAAGACGGAGGAGATAGTAAGGTACTCCTCGTATAATCTTGAATAGAAGACAGAACCTTGAAAAAAAAAAGACAGTTCAGAACTTGACTGCTTGTCAGCAGTCATTGTTTCTTTATGTTATGGAAATGTTTTTGCTGCTGAAATTGCCTTTTCAGGTAAACTAGGAAAGATTATTTTAGCGTTCATAACGAGTAATTTCAAGAACATATGGTCAATATGAATCGATATTGAGCTTAGTTAAGTTTGTAGAGCCAGCCGGATGAAACGCTTGATGTTTGTGTGGGGCCGACACACAGTCTGAAAGTATTTCGTACATTTTCTTATTGGCATGACCATTGTAAACAGTTTCAAGGAGTGTAGCTAAATGTCGGATCGTGGGTAGTGGGTAGAGGTCGTGGGTCGTGGGTGTGGGTAAATGTCGTGGGTGAAAAAAAAGGGTAGAGTTTAAAAAATAATAAAGTAATATAAAGTAATTGAAAAACAAAATAACTGGAAAAAGGTTGTAAAATATTTATGAAACGAAAATCTGCGACTATTGCCCTTTTCACGGCTTCCTCATTGTCCTCTTCCTGAGTTTTCCTTAGCCACGTGGGACTTGGGTCCCCTTTCACAACATCACTGTATAAAACACATATTGCCGATGAAGATTTGTCCACACCTGAGCGATCGCCGCGAAAATGAACGAAACAGGCGTAAAATATGTCGAAACGGGCAACTCGCAGAATGAAAATATAGCTGCTTACTCTTAATAATCTTTATTGATCTCCAATTCCAGTGATCAACGGGGATTTTTAACACGATGGAATGTGATCACCGTGGGAAAGGGAGGGGAAGTGAGGAGAAAAAAGGACAATTTCATATTTTTATATAGAAGTCTTTCTTAAAGAAGTTTTAAGTCTCTTACGAAGACAGTACGTTCATGCCAACCTTTTTAAGTTAAGGCTAGACTGTATGTGATTGTTTTTTTTTTGCCGTACGGAAATATAATTTTCTTGATTCCTTTTGTTTTGTTTTTGTGCACAAAATCTTTGCTGAAACGATTCTGAATATCACCCTTAAACTGAAAGGACGTGTCATTCACAGATGTTGACATCTTTGAGAAAAAGCATTTCAGTCTCCAGCTTTCTTTAGCCTGCTTCAGTTTTTCATTGTTTATAGAGTTTCTTTTATTTTTCGCCTAAATGCCTTTTTAGTGGCCGTTTGTGCTAAAGGATCGCTTATTTGCTTTGCTGACCGCGGGGAAGGGGAATAGGACTGGTATGTATGCAGAGATTTTCGTTTCATGAATTTTATAACTTTTAACTATTTAATTTTTTAATTTTTAATTGTTTCGGAAAACTTTTTTTTCTTACCCACACCCACAACCCACGACCTCTACCCACTATTCCGAGTATGTGAAAAACTTTCTTTCAACCAGTTGTAAAGAGCCAGTGAGTATTTTATATTCATATTTCATAAACTGAATATGGTCTATAGGCCCACTGGCAATTCCTTTAAAGAAATATGAAGGACAAAACGTTGATGAGACACTATTGTAACTATGCAAGGTGAATTTACCTAGGCCGGGCGCTAGCATCTTAGAGAAAACGACTGAAACGATTAGTGCCGAAGGGATTTGTTGCCCCGCAGGGATTTCGCCCTGAAGGCGAAATCCCGAGGAGGCACTCTAGTAAATCCCGCGTATATTAAGAAGAGTATTTACAGTTGAAATATACAGTCACACAGTCAATATAGAAAAAATCTCGATTTGCTTGAATAGGGGCCGCAAGGAATCGGTAGGTAATGCGCCCGCAAGTACGAAATGGTTAGGATGACGTAAACACAGAAGATCCAGAAGGGACCGCTCAGGTAGATTTTGTGACATTTAATGTGCAGTCATACTTCAATACTCTTTGCGTTACGCAGTGACATTCTGTGGAGCAGTTGTTTTTAAAGTTATGGACCAAAAGACACTCGCTAAGCGCAGATGAGGTTATAAGGTGCGTTTAACTGTGTGTATATAAACACTTGAAGAGTTTGTCAGACCCGAGTTCACAAATTTTTGATTTATATTGAAACCTTGCCAGACACTCTTTCTCTCTTTGACCGGAATAAGACTCAGCCCCAAACTAGCAAGACGAGTGAAGAACGGCTAGCTTATCACTAGCAGAACGATGGACGATTACAGAAATTCGCCAACAATCAAATTCTGTGCTGACTTATTCCCTGCTCACAGATGTCCTCCCCGTTATAAAGTTTCAAATAAGATGAATCGATCAAACTTCCTTTTAATTTGTAAGGCTTACTTTCCGGCAAATAAAATGAACTGAATGTAAAAAGTGAAAGAGAAATAGCGAAAAAATTCAACTTCTAATTAAATCTTGTCTTATGGTTTAGAATAACCTATTCTCGAAACTGAGAATGTTTTGATCAAAGCTGTGTAAATCGAACTGAAACTGTGCATGCAACCTTGGGTTTCCTGTATTTATCTCACCTATTGTATGGAATATGTGTGAAAATCTTCATAATGAATCGTTATATTTCAAAGAGCTACACAACGAGCAAGAATACTATTGACCGACAATATACAGAACGGGGGCAGCTGTAGTGTCAACTATTACTATAGTCATAAGTGAAAACGAAGTTTTAGTTGCAGGATCTGTGGTCGAAAATTTCTGAAAATGGATGGAAACACAACGTTGCTTGCCCGGGGTGCTCCCTATGATGGCCTATATACGGAAAGCTTTGGCCGAAAGGGGCACCTTTTTCCGGCTTCAGGGGTATATGAAAGGCTAGGGATTTCACTAATTGAAGTATATAAAAGGGTAGGGAAATCTGTCATTTGGGTCCGTGAAAGGGCCTAAAACGGCTAAACATAAGAATTTTATCTGTTAATAAATTCGAGAAAACATTCTATTTTTGTGATTGACTCTATTTAAAAGACAGTGCGTTCACAGTTGTTAAAAGGGATGCAAAGTTCTAAACAAGGCATGTGAAAGAGGTATCACTTGTCAATAGAAGGTATACGAAAGCGGCTACCTCATTCACGAAAAAATGGTATATAAATTAATTAAAAGGGTAAGGGGTTGGACCTCGGGCAGAGCCTCCCGTATCAACATTTGTTGAGTATTCCTCCCGGGGTGGGGGCAGGGTGCAAGCTTTCCAGCTTATTCTTTATTTTAGCCGGAGTAGTTAGATCCGTATCTCGGTTGCTTGAAAGATTCGTTTCAAATAAAATAGATCTATGCTGCCTAGAATTAGCTTTGAAAACCTTAATTTCTTTCATCGTGTAACTTTCAACTATAATAACTTTGTACTCTTCATTTACATATACCTTTTTTTCTCAGACGACTACTTATAAGGTAAATAGGTAAATAATACAATACAATACAATAGGTAATAGCAATACAATAGGTAATACAATAGGTAAATAGCAGGGGCCATAATCGGGGTAGACCTTGAGGATAACCTCTTTGATGACAATAACTCTGATTCATCAGCTGAAATAAACAGCGTCTTCCGGTAGAATTTCACGCGAAAATATATTAAATGCAGTAACTTTCCTTATCTTTGGCAGCGTGAGAAGTGGTCAAGCAGGCGATCTATCGTGCAGCCGTGGTCCAGGCTCGACTCTCCGCTTAACCATTAAGGCCTCGCGAGGTTTTTTCTAGCCTGTGTACAGACGTCCCGCCTCCTCAGAAAAAATCGGGAGAAGAGACGTCTGTGAATCTCCGTCGTTAATCGTGTTCCGGTATACATTTGCATAAATTATTTTTTGTCGTTGTTTCATCTGACAGTTGAAAAAGGTGTTAACAGACCAACACGACTGGGAACTCTTTAGAGCACGTACGCAGTTATTCTCTCGGATGTTCTCAACATTTATTGCTAAGATAGGCTCTAACTAGAATATCTAGCTAAAATGTCATTTTAAAACGAGTATTTCATGCTTTTGAAGTTTTTTTAAATTTTTTTTTTTAGCTCATAAAGTCTGTCTGTTACTGTACATCGATTTCCTGTGGTTTTTGGTTTGACAGAATTTTGATCTCGGAAGCACTGTTTACATTTCCAGTCAAGCGTTTTATGCAGGAGTTCATCCATTCGATGATTTTGAGTAGGTTTCATGTAAAGGATCGTTCACTTCTCTTCAGCAAGAAACTACAATAGCCTTACTTTTAATTTGTCTAATTCTATGAGTCATGACTGGCACATGCAGGCCAAAAAATAGCCCTGGCGTATTTACAACAAAATAGCCGAACATCTTCACGCAATGTCCACATTAAAATCCAGATATAAAGATCTCTGATTAAGCATTGATTTCTGTACGTCCACCTGCAACCGGTGCAGCAAACATCGCCTTTCCAGAGAGCCGAAATCCAAGTAAACAAATACAATGCGGTAAGCTGTCCACAAAGGGTGACTTTTTCCCCGGGAATCTATTCTGAGATTCATTCACCAATCGCGACACCGAAATTATTTGCGTCATGGCATTGACGTTACAATCACTTAGAGGCTGTCCGCCGCATTCCAGGGAAATGGGAACACGATTACCGTCGAGATTCACAGACGTCTCTTCTCCCGATTTTTTTCTGAGGGAGGGAGACGTCTGTACACAGGCTAGGTTTTCTGGTAATATATATAACGTTAGCATTCTCCACTACGCATGGATTGCATTGTATATCGAGATATTTTAATGTCTCAGCCCAAGTGATTAAAATCACTTTGCCTGGAAGTTAAGAGAGCTTTCAAGTTGGTCAGCGCACGATCGCCCATCTCCCGAAATTCCACAAGAGAGCCGTGCAAATTTGCGTGTTCCCGCGAGTTTGTGACGTTGAGAGTGGCGCAGTTTGTTCTAAAATAGCACATTGGCTATTTCGATGGAACCGCGTGAACCTGGCGCTTGCGGTCTCCTACCCTAGTTATGGCTACTGGTAATAGCTAAGCCATGATTTTATCTACAAAGTTGACCTATTCTGTAATTATCACCTCCTGACCTAACGCTTTCACTAAATAGTCAAATGTAGGGAAGCTTCAAAATGTAGAAGAAAGCTGTTTTATCGAGTCCTACAGTAGGACTGAGTAATGATTTTAATTAGGTCCTATTTTAGAAAACGTCGTGTTTCCTTTTTACTATGTATAACAATATGAGTTTGAAAAAAATGTTTGTTGTTACCTTGTTATCTAAATAGTTTTTAAAGAAACTCTACAAAATTTACTCCCCTGTTTTTTTTGCGTTACCCTGATTTAGTATCATATCAGTGAAGATGACGTTATAGTTACCGGTTTAGGTAGACAAGCCTGTGCTCCAAGAAGAATTGAAGACCAGGTTAAAATTTCTATTATAGAAGCCAGATTCGCTATTCCGACTACGAGCAAAAGTAAGGGGCAGAGGCGCCGGGGGTCAGTCACCGGGTGCTGCTGCAAGAGCGCAGCCCTGTCTTAGGGTGTTTTCCTACGTGTGCATCTCCATCGCCTGATCTCAGACCGAAGAGGGACTGGTGCGAGTCGCTGCGGCATTATCTATTCCCCGGTTTCGCCCAAATCGAAACTTAACGAGAACAATATATCTTTGATCTGTAATCTTGAGAAGTTTTAGTTAGATTAAACTCGGCCAAGCCCGATGCAAAACGGGTTTTCAAGGTTCTCTACTCTCCTCGCATCTTTTGATTTCGCGACACCCTGTCCACTACAATCAAATTTTTGTGCATGCGCAGTACTAGGATACCTTCCTTTAAAGTCCCTATATGATTAGCTCAGATGACCGCTTTATAGAGATGTTCTAAAATTTCACATGCTAAACGAAACTAAAATCAAACTAGAATGTAAAAAATTGCATGGATCGGGAAAATGCATGTTTTTATTGAATATAACTACAAAAAACATCAGTATAAACCAAGTTGCCGTTAACGCGACAACTAGGCCCAAAAATTCATCACCTCTCTCTAAGAAGCTCAAGAACTCCGAAATAGTCCTAATTAAGGAGAATGATAGGTATTGGCTTGAGGTTTATTGAGAGAAAGGAGGAAGTACAAGTTTTGGGTTGGTTGCACTGTAAGCTGTTACGTAAAATGGGACGGAACGTGGGATATATGCGTTATTGACCAAGTGTGAGGAGGCCATAGATGGCTCCATCGTCTAGGTTCAGTGAAACCATGATATAATGAACCTCCATATAACGAAGTCCTTGGTACAACGAACGATTTTCTTTTCCACAGTACAGTAAAACATATGAAAAAGGAGCTCCATATAACGAAACCTCTTTATAGCGAACAGATTTTGCCAGTCCCTTGAGCCTTCGTTGTATCGAGGTTCCACTATTCATAAAAACGAAAAAAAAGTAACAAGTCAATATCCAGCTAACTTGACCGAACAATCTTGGTTAATGGAGGTTTATTACTTAGCCAAAACAGACCCAAAAAGAACTTTTCCTTGACAAAATTGTTCGCTGAAGCTTGAAATTGGCCAAGAGGGCCAAGACTTTTACACTGTCCTTAGCAAATCGGACACAAAAATAAAATGAATCAAAATGCCTGAAGCGTTAAAAGGAAACAGTCAGCTAAGGGACCGCGCTGACCTGGACACTTCTTTCGCCGAGTTTGAAAAGCGTTTACCTCAACCCGAAATCAAACGTGCGCGTCGGATACATCTAGAAATCCGCTTCAATCTTGCCTAGTGTTTCATTCGATCCTCGATCTTTTACAGAAAACCTCTTTTTGAGCAAACTTTAACTCATCTTACGATAATATTTTATCATATTTGGTTAAAAACAGCGGATGCAAAGAAACATGAACAGAAGAGGTGAGAGACGCGTAAGCTCCGGGTGGGAGGAATCGTCTTCATTTGCCAAATAACAAAAGAAATGTATCAATAACATTGGCGAGCAAATAATCGTTATAAATATTTGGAAAATCGATGGAAAAGGCTACATATGTTTTGAAAATCAAACTTCCTTCGACAATGATTTATGCAGACTCCGTGTCATTTCTCACCTCCAGTTCAGAGGTATTCGTTGATGTCACTGGCTTTCCCTGGACAAATCCAACGGTGAATTCTCTATAGTATAGAAAAAAAAAATAGTGCTCTGCTATGGCTTAGGGTCTATAATCACGATTTCGGCTTGTAACTAGTTCAACTCCACAAGGTTTGTTTAGATATTCCGGATGCGCCTCTCACTATCTGTTTCACGCGCGTGTCTTGTGATATTCAAATCAGCCAAACCAGCTAAGAACTGGTATGAAATGCGCATGTGCATCAGCTGACTGTGTCCCTTTAAACCTGCTTGCTGATTGGGTAATACAGTAACGTGGAAGATAAGTGGCGATGCGGGTCCTCGGGGGGATACTCCTGGGAATTCGTGGTGGGAATGTGCCGCCCGGCTCTCTATGATCCTGACCTTAATTATTTCAGACCAAAAGAGGCACAATTTTTTACAACCGTTTTCAGATCTGGCCTTTAAAATTCATACCCGTTTTCTGACTTGGCCTGTGTCATCATTACTTAGATTAGAACGCCGACAAAAGGTTTCTTAAAATCCAGTCCATTGTTCAGGCTCTTCTACGCCCACAAGTATTGACTGACAGCGGTGATGTCAAAAGGACCAATCAAAACAGGATTCATTACTAAAAAAATTGTCACCTTTCTGGCTACCAGAAACAGCAATAACAACACAGGAAATAACTTCGAGGGTAAAATCAGTTTCGATAATTTATGGCTCAGTAGGGCAAATTAAACATTTCTTGTGGTTTTCTTTTATTTCTGGAACATTCGGAAATAAACGAAAGGCTTCTCGAACAGCATCGTCAAAAGAACATGAATGCGTGACGGATATTTTGTTCCAGACAAACATGCCAGAACAACGCGTCATCAATCAACCAATTGGAACGCAAGGTTCATACAGTGAACGTGGGAAGAGCCAGAACAATGGACTGGCAACAGGCCCTTTTTTTTCTCCTCCCCTCCCCTCGTCTCGCGCTTCGCGCAAAATACCGCCTTCGCCTCGCTTGGCTCATAAAGCGCCTGTTTTGCAGGCTACTATGGCGCGGTCATTCGTGTAGCCACTGTAGACGCGGCTATTATGATTACTGTTGTTCTTGGTCCTGAGATATGCTCGAATCCCTGAATGGGTAAACACTGATGAAACTCGGGGTGATGAGTACTCATTAAAGAATCGTAGGGGGAGGCTCCGCCCCGCAGTCCAACCCCTTACCCTTTTATATACCATTTTTGACAGAAAAGGTACCCCTTTCATACACCTTTTATTGACAAATGGTACCCCTTTCACATACCAAGTTTCGAACATTGCATCTCAGTTAACTGCTGTCTCTAAAACATGAATAAATCACAAAAGCAGAACGTTTCCTCGACTTTTTCACAGCCATAAGATGCACCTGTTAGCCCCTTTGGGATTAAATTAACTGTAAAAATCGTGGACGAAGATCTTGCTAGTTGTAAACGTTGGATCCCTAGAAAAGAGATCTAATCAGCCAAATAAATATAAAGAACCAAAAACGAGACGTCCAAAGACTACTGCAAAGCCGATTCAGAACAATGGCCCTTTTGGGCCCTTTAGGGCCATTTTGTGTACAGACCGAAATGACACAATCATATACTTCACCTAGCGAAATCCCTACCCTGTCAAATACTTCAGGCCGGAAAAAGGAGCCCCTTTCGGGGGGAGCCTCCCCAAGGTTGTTTTAGGAAGTATCCACCTCCCGGGGATAAAACTAAGTTATTATACTTGTTATAGCTAAAATAAAGATTTTGTAAAAGACTAGTTAAGCAAATATTATGAACCTTCAGTAAGTTTCAAAAACAGCTTTTATTGTTTTATTTCGTATTCATTGGAATTATATAAAGATTGCATGTAAGAGATGTTACACAAGCACAGCTTTAGCAGCTTAAATAATGCAGAGACCAACAAAGGATTGGGTATTCGCTTAAGGTTAAGAGAGGATCGTCTGATTTTAAAAATGAATTATATACTAAAAATGATTGTACGGTACAAAAATCTAAGAGACTTAGTAAAATTGTCATGATTGACCTTTCAAATACAAAGAAAACTAATCAACTTCTATCCAAATTCATATTTATTTACGTTTTTATATCTTTTCACAAACTCTGACTTTGACTTTTATTTGGCAAAACGACCAAAAGTTTAAAGGTCGGACCATTAGAAAAGTCACGAGCAGCGTAAAATGGGGTTGAGAGGCCTACACGACTCTTCAGCGCGTATTTTAGCCTTTTTCATGGTTTGGCTCTCAGGAGTATGCCTTTGAGCGACCGCCCTCTTTTGTTCGATATGAGGGGCGTACTCCTGTAAATTTCGCTCAGTAATGGTTGTTGTTCTATTACATGCCAGTTTCCCATGAGAATTTGCTTTAGGTTGGGCACTGATGGTTGGTATTGTGTGACAAAAGGCAAGATTCGTAGGTTTCTCTTTTGTTCTGGTGGCACAGTTTGGTACAATTTGCTTGCATAGGAAGTTACATGACAGTTTACGATGCACAGTAAACTACTGTTGTGAAATTGAATAAAATATTCTGCATGTAGCAATTACATTATTTACATGTATTCTGTACTTGATTACCTTTAGATATTGCTGCAGTAAAATGTACACTAGGAGCCACTTAGTGGGTCAGGGGATGTTAGGTAATCCAAGAAACGACCCAGAAAATAAGATTTAATTTTAGTGAGTTTAGTTGTTTACTTCATATTTGCTGATAAATAAAAGTAACCTGTTGTCTTTGAACGATCTTTTTCTTTTCTTTCATTTTATTACATAGTGCTTAGTGCTTACATACATAGTGCTTCACTTCTATAATCTCTCTAATTGTGTCAATAACAAAATGCTTGAATCTGATTGGTTCTTATTATAGCTTAATTTTACTATTGTAACTCCAAAACTGTCCGATTTGACCTGTCTGATTATCAGGAGCTTGTAATCGGACAGGTCAAATTGGACAGTTAAAGAACCAATGAAAATCAAGTAGCAACTGCCACTAGCCAATGAAATTTAACTACATAGCACATGATAACCAATCAAAATCAATGAAAAAATAGTGACCAGGTAAGCTATCCAGTTTCAACTGGAAGAGAAAAATGGATGAAACTAACTGGTCCAATGACCTTTATTTACATTAATAAATATTCCAAGACCGAGATTCTGGCAATTTGTTACTGACACAATTAATTGGTAACAGATTTTTTGTGTCGTACAATTCAGGGTAATCAGGCGTAATTTTTCAATCGGCCTCGCGTTACGCGCTCGGCCGATTTGAAATTACTCGTCTAATTACTCCCTGAATTGTACTCCACTCAGTCCTACTACCATTACTACTACCTCACCACAATAAAAATCAAAGAGGAGGTTGCACAATTGTCCCAACATCAAGAGGATGACCATCATACATGTTGGCACAATCATGCCGAAATCCGTTGAGAATTTTTCAGACGTTATATCATTAGATGCTTTACTTAACAAAATCGTGGACGTTTAACTAAGCGAAGCTGTTGAAGAGGAACCAGTCTTAAATCACCATTATCAAACCTAACTGACACCGAGAATTCACCCATTTTTGAGGTAGCTGTATTCTTCACGATACCAGTTCGGTACCACTCTGGCATTGCAGGTTTGTGAACAGCTATAACTGATGTATTGACTGATATTTCCCTCTTTTCTGGCTCTTTATCTATTATAAGCACTGGATCAGTCCGATTGTACACTCTTTTGAGTGCGTTGTTGTATTCCAAGATGAACTCAATGTGAGTGTCATTTATCCCTGAGATGAAAGCCCTGTAGTAATTATTTGAGCGATCTCTTTCCGTCCACAGTCCCCAAAACTTTGAACCAACCAGGATACAATCTAAAGAAAACCAGAACAGACGCAAATTACTTTCCAAATGAAGAAAACATGACAGTAATGGAGTTGCATGCTTCTTTATACCATACATTAATGGAACTTAGAGTTTCCTCAAATAAGATTACACAAAAGACCTAAATAATTTTAGTTTACTTTGAGAATACGTTTGGATAACATACCTTAAGGGTCACAGTTACTTTGAGGCCAAATTTAACCAAGAGAGCAACTCAGTAAGTAGCAAACTACCAACTATGCAGTTTGGCCGGTAACTATTGCTTGTGCACAGCTAGCCATATCATACTGCAGAGACAGCCATAAAGTTTGACCTCAAGGATAAGGGCCTTATTGTCGATAATAGAACCCGTTGTTTGATTGGAAACATGTGAAATGAACCATGCATCCCAGTAAGTGTGTGTATTTTTTAATGGTAGTTTGTGCTAAAATTTGGGAGGTATTGCCCCTGAAAAACCCTATCGAGCCCCTTTAAATCATTTGTTATCAGTACACTATAATAATGCCATTACCAGGAGTGGGACGACATCCGTATATTTCTGTTCTTAAGAAAACCGCCTTCGAGGTGCCAACATCCGGGAATATTTGTAAAGTTCTGGTAACAAACGGCTCTTTGAAATGGTACCTCACAACAGTGAAAGCGTCTTTGTTCCCCTTTATGATCTTTAAGAAAGAGAAAAAAAAGTGAAAAGGAGACTGAAACAAATTAGCAATCACCTTCCCCTGCAAAATACCATGTTACAACCAGTCAGAGAAAGAACTTGCAATTCTTTACTGGAAAGATCCCGCCTTGTTATCACTGGTAAACATATTGTACAACCAGGGGCCGCGGAGCAAGGTGAAAAGTGGGAGGGCTGACAATTGAAAATAATTTTTTCATATTGAAAATCGAAAAAAGGAATAAAATCATAGTATTTGATTTTCAAAAAGTGGGGGCTGGGGCGCAAAAAAGTGGTGGGGCCGCGGCCCTACCAGCCCCTCCCCCTCCGCGGTCCCTGACAACTAATGGTTAGTTCTTCAAACACAATAATGTACTTCACCCACACAGGTGCTTAAATCTGCCTTGTTTCATTAGTAATTACTTATAATTCAACTTGTTCAAGTTTCAATGCCTAAATATTGCTTGTTTGCACGTGACGTCACGGCAGCCATGTTGGTGGTGTGTTAGGGTTCATAACAAAAGCATTTCGTTCCTCTGGGAACTAAACCTTATTTTCATGTAAATTCTTCGATAAAAAATTCTATTGTGTTGACCACCAACACACCACCAACATAGCCGCCTTATCACGTGGTTGCAAGCCAAGAATAGTATTTGATTATACCTAACCTTTTCTATACCAGATTCTGTATAAGGAACTGGCTTTTTTGCACCAACGAAAAAGCGAAGTCTGTATTGCTTTATCCATTCAGTGTTCACGTTCGCTCCTCCCTGAGTAGCTATAGCAGTGATTTTTAACCTATAGGTTTTACTGAGGTCGATCTGGAAAAACGCCTTTACCGATGTACCCCATGGGAAGCGTCCAGGAAGTTGGCTTTGGTTGACGTAACGAAAGTCGGCCGACGTTAAGTTCTCCGTATGAAGTAACATTCCACAATCTAAAATTAAAACTAAATTTTACTCTACTCGTGTCATAACACGTGGATGCGTAACTATCAGGCAGCGTTACAGCCGGCTTACCCATCATCTGAATCACGAGCGGTGTAGATTATCTGCGATGAAGGCGTAGAATTTTTAAAGGGTCACGAGGTATGGTTGTTTATGGTCAATTCTGTCATAACTAAATTACATTAAAGTGCCCTTACCCATTAAGAAAATGCCTCTGTGTGAGATATCAAGAAGATATCAAGTAAAACTCATCATAGCCTGTTCAGTTCAGGTTCCAAGATAGTGGGGAAAGCGTAGCGAGAAAAACTGCGCAAACCGCGAAGAGATGGTGAGGGACGGGTAAGTGGGGTATGCAAGCATCGTTTTCAATAAATCATTGCGGTATACCAGCTTTTGGTATACCTTATGATTGGTCAATTTTGACAGTTGGCGTCAAACAGGTTATTAGGGACTTATAATTAAAGATCCAAGGACGCGACAGAGACGAGAACGTTGCTTAAAAGGGATTTGCCTTCTTTCAGTCTTTATCACAATTATTCCTACTTGCTTACTATGTCAAATAAAGGTGAAACTGCTGAAGATCAATTCCAAGGGACCATATCCAAGTTCCCCCCCAAAAAACGAAGCCGTTGCTTGTTTACGTTCTCCATAAAACGCAAAAAAATTAGGCATTTTCACGTCCTCGTTGTGAAAAAACGGCAAAGAAATGTACAAAAAAATTGTGATACACGTACAAAATTGTTGTCTTGCTTATGAAACCTATCGTTACCAGACATTCTCGTTGCCGTCGCGTCGTTGGATCTTAAAGACCCTTTAAGATCCAACGACGCAACCGCTGGACGAGAACGTCAAAGACAAAAAAGCACAAATACGCATACACACAAAAAAACAAACAAACAAAGAAACAATAGGTTTAATAAGCAAAAAACAACAACAGCAACAACTTCGCAGGTGCATCACACTTTTTGTTTCATTTCTTTGCCCTTTATACACGACTTTGATGTGAAAATGCCTAATTTTGCGTTTTATGAATAACGAAAACAAGCAACGACGAAATTTTAATTCTCTAACTTCAGAGGGAGGAGGTCATTTACGAGAAGTATCATATGAAGTATTCAAACTTTAGCTCACTCTATAAATCCATGTAAGTTGTTCTATATTTAGACTGCAAAACAGTCCGTATTTTTTGCGTATTCAAGTATGCGCAAGCAGACAAACAAAAGGTCTAGAACCAGACTGATATATTTCTCTAGTGCGCTTCGGGCGCGTAAGACTTTTATGCCACGCTTTACCGATTTCTTTACTGATTTTAAGAAAAAAAACCCGACTGTTCTGCAGTCTGTTTTATATTTTACATGTTTTCAAGCATGTAGCATCACTTGGTATCTGACACTTCAATAAGCTTTGAACTAAGCTTTTTCATGATTCGCTGTTACATCTCATTGACCTTTGGTCGTCGAACACCGATTGATGAATAACCAGAATTCGTGCCGTTATGACCGTTCATTTCACGTTGTGAGGTATATCGCATTATCTTTGCCTGCAAATACAGCCGTCTCTTCTCGGTCGCTCCTCATCGTTTACAATTCAAAGCTACCTGTATCTAAGCAATTGTGAATAAAATAGTTGAATTAAATAACAGTCTTCTTTACTATGTTGTTCAATTCAATTTCAACATTCATGATCCGCCCTGATTCCTTCTGTTGATACTGAAACTGTTAAATAGGAATTTCTTATTCACGTACACACTTATGAAAGCGGTTCTCAACATCAATCGCACCTTTCGGTAAACGTACATGTTCGCCCGCACTTCGTAACCGTTGATTACTGATAGTACTATCTTTGTGTTGACACTTACCAAAGCACATTGACCTATTGACCGACTCCTGGAAACCTTTTGAACATTTACAGGTCTTGTTGTCTTGAGACATTTGGCATTCATTTGGACACTTACAATAGTAACTTTCAGGACTATTGACACACATATGGCTGCAGTTGTTTTTAACATTCTCATTGCGATGTGGAGGCTGAAGCACTGGGGATGTGGAGGCCGAAGCACTGGTCGACACAGTGGCTGACACAGTAGCAGAGGTAGAGGCCGAGACACTTGGCGACACACTGGGCGATGGGGAGGCCGAAGCACTGTTCAACACACTGGCTGACATGCTAGCAGAGGTGGAGGCCGAGACACTTGGCGACACACTGGACGATGTGGAGGCCGAAGTACTTGTTAAAACACTGGCTGACACGCTAGCAAAGGTGGTCGCCGAGACACTTGGCGACAAACTGGGCGATGTGGTGTCCGAAGCACTGGTGGAGAAACTGACTGACACGCTGGCAGAGGTGGAGGACGTGACACTTGGCGATACACTGGACGATGTGGAGGCCGACGTACTTGTTAAAACACTGGCTGACACGCTAGCGGAAGTGGAGGCCGAGACACTTGGACACAGACTGGGCGATGTAGAGGCCGAAGTACTTGTTGACACGGTGGAGGCCGAGACACTTGGTGACACAATGGGCGATGTGGAAGCCGAAGTACTTGTTGACACACTGGCTGACACGCTAGTAGAGGTGGTGGCCGAGACACTTGGCGACACACTGGACGATGTGGAGGCCAAAGCACTGGTCGACACACTGGCTGACACGTTAGCAGAGGTAGAGGCCGAGACACTTGGCGACACACTGGGCGATGTGGAGGCCGAAGCACTGGTGGAGAAACTGGCTGACACGCTAGCAGAAGTGGAGGCCGAAACACTTGGCGACACACTGGGCGATGTGGAGGCCGAAGTACTTGTTGATACACTGGCTGACACGCTAGCAGAGGTGGAGGACGAGACACTTGGCGACACACTGGGCGATGTGGAGGCTGAAGTACTTGTTGACACACTGACTGACACGCTAGCAGGGGTGGAGGCCGAGACACTTGAAGACACACTGGGCGATGTGGAGGCCGAAGCACTGGTCGACCCACTAGCTGAGACGCTGGCAGAGGTGGAGGCCGAGACACTTGGAGAAACACTGGACGATGTGGAGGCCGAAGCACTGGTCGACACACTGGCTGACACACTAGCAGAGGTGGAGGCCGAAACACTTGGCGACACACCGGGTGATGTGGCCGAAGCACTGGTTGACACACTGGCTGACACGCTCGGAGAGGTTGAGGCCGAAACACTTGGGGACACATTGGGCGATGTGAAAGCCGACGCACTGTTGGAAACACTAGCTGACACGGTAGCAGATGTGGAGGACGAGACTAGCAACAACAATAATAATAAATAAACTATGAACCGGGTTAAAAAACTACGAAATGGCTATCTGCTTACAAAATAAAACTATATTATTCAAAGCTATACCTTAGCTTATGCCAATTTTTTTCGAACGTTTTGGTATTATTCTTAACTCTGGCAAAACACCAATGAATGACTGTAATAAGTTTTTTTAGGTCTAATTAAGCAAAGTACGAAACTACGGGGGAAAATTAGATGCTACTTACCCAAGCACATTGTACTGTTGAAAGACTCCTGGAAACCTTTTGGAGATTTACAAGTCTTGTTGTTTTGTGACATTTGGAATCCATTTGGACAATTACAATAGTAACTACCTGGACTATTGATACACAAATGGCTGCAGTTGTTTTTAAGATTCTCATTGCATTCATCGATATCTGGGAGACACCAAATTGAAATATGACTTGTCATACTGACGATCAAAATTGTAGATGTTACTTCACAGGAGTATACAAGGATTATTCTACGTCTTACAATTTTCGAGGACTCCAAAAAAAAAACTACACTTCAATGGCTGAAACTGAAACGCACTGTCTTGTCGAAACAACAACAGAAGAAAGTCCAACGCCGACAGCAGCGGGGCTTATCAAGGGCGCTGTGTTTGACGGAGGAAATTTCACCATCAATATCAGCTCGTCCTCGTCTTCAATAGTAGCACAAAAACAACAAACTTATAAACGAATAAAACGCATATTTTACTCTTCAGACGACGACGAAAGTCCTCCTCTGACATAGAAAGAGTCAGCTTTGTTGAAAAGCTAAGAGCTTGTTTTTGTCGAGACTTTCCATGAAGAAATCTATATTATAAGTCCTTCACATTAACTGTTATACTTCTACAAATGCTTCTTCTACTCAGTACCGTCACTGCAACTGTTTATTCTGGTGCCGCTTCCAATATCACCTCAAACAATCTGAGATCAGACTCTATTTTCGTTTCGCTTTAACCGGAGTGCCTGATATAAACTTTACTTTGCGAGAAATGTCTCCCCCCCTCCCCCGCAAAAAATAAAATTCTCGTTTCGCTTGGCAACAACAGTTTAACAGCCAATCTAATGGTCGCAGGAGCACGGCCCTGTTAAGGGGGTCATTGTCTTGTTAAAGTTTAGCGTGAAAGCGTAAGAGAGAATGTATGGGAGCTGCTGAAAACTAGCACTACCATTACGTCTACCACTACCGCTACCACCATCCCTATCAATACCACTACCACCACCCTCACCAATACTATTACTCTTAAAACTACCAATACAACTTCCACTACCTCCACCACAAACACTGCCACCACCACTAACAATACCCTTGCCACTACCTCAACCAGTACCCTTTATAAAACTACCTATAACACTACCACCACCACCACTACCACAAACCCCACCACTAACACTACCACCACTACCGCTATCACTATCACTGCCACTACCACAAAAACCACCACCACTACCACTGCCATCACCATTAACAATACCCTCACCACTACCACTATCCTTTATAAAACTACCAATAACACTACCACCTCCATTACCACAAACCCCACCACTAACACTGCAACCATTACCACTATCACTATCATTATCACCACCACTACCACTACCACAAAAACCACCACTAACACCACCACCACTACCACTAACACTACCGCTACCACTACCACTACCACTACCACTTCCTCTACCATTACCACTATAACTACTACCACTACTACCACAAAACCCACCACTCACACCAACACCACTATAATTACCACTTCCACTACCATTTCCACTACCATTACCAATGCCAGTATTACTAACACGCTTCTGGTGCTCCCAGTACCAACTCCTCTAAAAGAATCTTGAGGAAACTATCCCGACAACGATACAAAAAGAAATCAGAAAAAGAAGCAGGTTTGGGAATCAAAACTAACAACTCTGCTTATCTACCACGCTTTTCGTTTAAGTTTCTTTGCCTTTGACTGCACAAATTACGTTTTAACTGAGAACGTGAACGGCAAGGCGAGAAACTGTGTTGCATCAACCTAAGCTCGAACGAGTTGATAACTGCTTTTCACCTCGCGAAGATTCTAGAGGACGAGAATTCAGTTTTTGAACGATCTGTTTTTTAACATCTCCGTTGTCAAGTCGTAAATACCTACTGTTACGATAAGGACAACGAAGACGGTAAGATCAGTTCAACTAAAAGGTATCATTACCTGCCAGTCTCTTTGTCTCGCTACTTACCCAAGCACACTGTCCTGTTATTGGATTCCTGGGAACCTTTTGGACATTTACAAGTCTTGTTGTCTTGGGACATTTGGAATCCATTTGGACACTTACAATAGAAACTTCCTGGACTATTGACACATCTATGGCTGCAATTGCCTTTAAATTCCTGAATGCATTCATCGATATCTGTGAGAGACCACATTGAAACATGGCTTGTCGCTGTCAATATTTCAGACGTTACCTCAAAGAATTATACCGGGATTATTCTACGTCTAGCAATTTTCGACGACTGTAAGTAAAAAATTTGACAGAAATCACTTGATTCCCAGTTTATACTTGAGCAAAAACTCTTAACCAAAACAACAATAATAAATGAACCATGAACAGGTTAAAAAAGAGGAAATGGTTAAAATTTGCTTACAAATTAAAAATATAGATATTCAAAGCTATCACTTAGATTAAGTCAAAATTTTTCGAACGTTTTGGCTTAGCATTCTACTGCTATAATGAGTTTTTTTCAGGTCTAATAAACCCAAAGTACGAAACTACAGGGCAAAATTAGATCCTACTCACCTAAGCACATTGTTCTATTGACCAACTCTTGGAAGCCTTTTGGACATTTACAAGTCTTGTTGTCTTGAGACATTTGGAATCCATTTGGACACTTACAATAGTAACTTCCTGGACTATTGACACATAAATGGCTGCAGTTGCCTTTAACATCGGGATGGCATTCATTTACATCTGTAAAAAAAGAAAGAAAGAAAGTGGTAATAAGTCCTTCAAATTAACTGTTCTACTTCTACAGCTGCTTCTACTGCTCAATACTGTTACTGCAACTATTGACAAACTATGGCTGCAGCTGCCTTTAAATTCCTGGTTGCATTCATCAATATCTATGAGAGACCAATTGAAATATTGCTGCAGACTAGGCTTTGTTTATTTTATTTGTGAGGGGAGTGTAAGCGGGAAGGCGCGGAAAAACTAACGCCTGCTTACAAACCATTGTCTGTTCCATTCCATGATTAAAACGTAAAAATTACTGATACTTACACCGGAGAAACAGCAAGGAAAGTAAAAAAAATGTCAAATTCGCATCGAGACCAGGGCCACAAGTTTACTAGTTTCTGTAACTATTCCATGCTACCCTCTTTAAATAAAGTGTATTATTATTATTATTATTATTATTGCACCTTACTTACCCTCAAAATTTTAATTTTGCATAACCAATGTCTTCGATTTCTCTTGGGAAGACTGAAATACCCAGGAGGGGGAGGGGGGGGGGATGGGGGGTTAAACAAGGTGCATTATGGTCGCGGTGAAAATGGTAAACTGCCAACGAAACAACATGGCACAAATTGATGTTTACGTTTTATCTCAAGAAATTTCGATATTCTTTTATTCTCTAGTATAAGACTTGCTGGAAGACATCAGGTCGAACAATCTGTGTGGAGTTTTAAAGGTTTCTATTCTATCGCGCCACAGTTATGGACTAGCGGCATAAGTACATATAGTGGGCAGAGATGACCAAGTAATCTAGCCTATCCACCAACGTTTTAACTTTTTTTTTTCGACATTTCGACAGCACGCAAGAGCGGACGGGTAGCGCCAAAAAGAGAAAATAGAGGCTCTATGAACAGGCTACAGGTGATCATTTCCCCCGCCATTTTTCACGTTTGCCGTTTATTTTTAAGATTAAAAGGTTGGTTTTCACGCTCAAAAAAGACAGGAGTAAAAACGACAGGATGAGACATGGCATTTGTTATCACAATATTGCCTGTACAGTTTCTTTCTCGATGTCGAATGCACCAGGCAAATAATTAAACTACTAGTTACTACTACTAGTTTAACGAATTGATAAAGGAGAGTCAAACACCATCTCAGATTACGGAAAACCGACTGTTTGTGAACACTTCTAAGATGACGTTCACGTTACGTGGACGGTATGGAGGGTTATGTCCTCGAGGTATACGCAAAGCCTAAAGGCACAAGCCGCTTTGATTAAAGACGGAAAACGGCAAACGTGAAGCAAAACGTGGTGCTTTATCCCTCTAATGCCCTTACAAAATAACAAGGAAAGAGAAGGTTGCTTAAGTGTGCCAACCGTTTTACCAGGGTAACGCTGATGCATGTTGGCACATCTATGCAATCTGCTGTGTGTTTTAGTATTCGTTACAAACCTTGTATTACATGCTTTACTTGACAAAATCGTGGTCTTTTAACTAAGCGAAGCTGTGGTAGAGGAACCAGTCTTAAATCACCATTATCAAACCTAACTGACACGAGGAATTCACCCATTTCTGAAGTAGCTGTATTCTTCACGATACCAGTTCGGTACCACTCTGGCTTTTCAGGTTTGTGAACAGCTATAACTGATGTATTGACTGATATTTCCCTCTTTTCTGGCTCTTTATCTATTATAAGCACTGGATCAGTCCGATTGTATACTTGTTTGAAATAATTGTTGTATTCCAAGATGAAATCAATGTGAGTGTCATTTATCCCTGAGATAAAAGCCCTGTAGTAATTATTTGAGCGATCTCTTTGCGACCACAGTCCCCAAAACTTTGAACCAACCAGGATACAATCTAAAGAAAACCAGAACAGACGCAAATTACTTTCTGAATGTGGGAAACATCAAAGCTATAAAGTTGAATGAACGGCTACTTTAAACTATAGGTTTACGTGACTTACAAATTCCTCGCACAAGATTCAATGAAAGGCCTAATTTACACTGTAGTTTACTTTTAAAACGACTGAATAAGTTATACACACATCATAACGTACGTAGTGTCACAACAGGCCATTATACAGTAATGGATGGAGGCGAGGCTGAAGTTGACCATGTTTTGTACAAACCTTCCTGCTTTATTACGCAAATCACGTTTCTCTTATGCTAAGTACTATTTTTCAAGAGCAACTTTCATAACAAAGCAAAGGTTTGTATCAAAACAAGGTCATCCTCAGCCTCACACATTCACTCAAAGGCTCGGGTACTAAGTCTACAACTGTAAAATAATGGTCTATTGATTAATAAAGTCCAAAATATAATTTACTTTGAAAAGAACGACAACATGACACTAAAATTATAATCTCAATACAAAGGTCACGAGATCCTCGTGACCTTCGCTGTCTGGTTTAGTTATACTTTTGTTGTAGCTGGGAAGTTACGGATTTGCTGTGATAGTGACATAAATCCAAATATTCTATGTTAAAAATGCCGGGACAGTGAGTGGTCATGGGGAACATCTATACTATGATCAAGACTAAATACATGCCCCTTCCATATATATTCTGTTGTCAATTTAACTTGCATCATTTACTTTAGCACGGCTCTCACTACGACTACAATAAAGTTTGGAAATCAGAGCAACCTACAGATTAGTCAATTTTCAGCTGCTAGCAAAATACCGACTAATCCGTCGGACGCGCGCGCAATGATGGAATCAGTTTCTCCAAGAGCATTGTCAAACTTTGTTTCGTGGGAAGAGTCACTTGTCGTGAACTTTTCGAAACAATGTATAACAAAACAATTTAGATTCGGTTTTTGTAATATCCGGAATAATCAAGATCCACTTAAGTTATATCAGCCTCGGCCACAAGCACCACCTCCACCTTAATTCCTTGATTATTCCGGATATCAGACGGACCTCATCCACTAATTGTTTATCAAATCATCCCTCTGTCAGTACAATGAGATAATGCCATTACCAAGAGTAGGACGACATCCATATACTTCTGTTCTCAAGTAAACCGGCTGCGAGATGTCAAAATCCGGGAAAATTTGTAAAGTTTTGGTAACAAACGGTTCTTTGAACTGGTATCTTACTACAGAGCGAGCGTCTTCTTTCCCCTTTATGATCTTAAAAAAAGGAAAGAAACAAAGAACAACGAGAAAAGGTACCTAAAAAGAACAGGTTACTACACGGTCGAAACAAACAACCCTCTCAGAAACAACCACCACCACAACAACAACAAAACAATTCTTTACTGCGGAAAGAATCTAAAGTTATATAATAACGTTAAATTGATTGTACAGCTACTGATTTTCTCTTTTGCTCTTAACAAGTGTACTTCACTTACGCAGGTCCTAATCTGCCTTGTTTCATTTCAATAACAATTAAAGGTTTAAAAAATAAAACGTTACACGTAAAACAATATATATTCTGGGCTAATGGGTGCAATGTTTTTCTTTTCCCTTTCTTTTTTCCTGGAATGGGGATAGGAGATATATATCACCCCCCTGTAAATTGATATCTAACAGGACAATTGCACGACGACGTCATTTTACTACAATTACCAGAATCCTTCATTTTTTGTTTTCTTCGGCAAATTAACACTATTGTTCTTTAATTCTCGGCGGGATTGACAAACTTAAATAAGAAAGCCAAAACGAAATGAATTCTGGTAGTTGTAGTCAAAATGAAAATGGCCTAAATTTGCACGAATTTGATGTTCCTATTAGTTTGGTAAAAGATATCAAATGAACATTGCCTTGTATTGTCCCGCCCTGTATTGCTGGCCAAACCTCCTATAGTAAGTTAAGGATAAAAAGTCTGTCTCACAGGCAAATAATTTCAGCAGGGGCTTCTCATGCGCATTAAAGTTTGGAAAGTCTACATGTATGATATCATTATATCTAACCTTTTGTATCCCATATTCTCTATAATGAACTGGCTTTGCACCAACGGAAAAGCGAAGTCCATATCGCTTCACCCAGTTGTTCAAGTTCGCTCCTCCCTGAGTAGCTATAGCCGTAATTTTGAACCTATAGGTTTCACTGAGGTCGATCTGGAAAAACGTCTTTACTGATGTACCCCATGGGAAGCGTTCACGAAGCTGGCTTTGGTCAACGTAACGGAAGTCGACCGACGTTGAGTTCTCCGTATGAAGTAACATTCCACAATCTGAAATTATAACTAAAATTTCATTTTTCTCTCGTCATAACACGTGCATAAGGAATTCTTAGTTAGCGTTGCAGTAGGCTTACCCGTCGTCTAAACATCAAGCGGTTTAGAGTGTCTCCGACGCGGGCTAGAAATTCGTAACCACATATTGTAGTTACTTTAAATGGAGGTTATCCCCATCTATGTGGGGGGGGGAACAATCATTAACCTACGACGACTTTAACTTCAAGACCATGTGGCTGCTGTAAAAATACGTAAAAATATGAAATCATGTGACGTGACATACATTTTCTAGTGTGTCCATCGTTTCACCAACATCTAAACAACGGCTGCTTCACCTTTTTTTACCCGCCCACCCGACGTGAAGTTATTTTTTTCGGAAAATGGTGAGATGCTATTTTTTAGCTTCACTAAAATTTTTCTTTAGAGACAAACACGCTACAGTTATATCTTTGTTGAAATCAATGTTACTTAGTAGATGAGAGCTTAGATATCAACTACTTTTCTACTACTCTAACAAGCGATGTTGATTGAAAATTCGACTAAAGAATTTTTTTTATTTCAAAGAATGACAACAGCTGTGGAGGCCGAGCGAGCGAACGCGTAAGTGATAAATTCATTTGTATTAAGGAAGGGCAAACTTTTTGGCATTTATCTTTAATAAAGAGGAAAGAAAATTTACATGAAAAACAGCTATCACAATGCACTTATAAGTGGAAATAGGTGTTTCCGTGGTGGAAAAAAGCACAGCGAACGAGTGCAAACGAGTGACATGTCTCTTACTTGATTCGAACAACTGATCCGCGAACACCTCGTGAAACTGAACAAATTCCTCAAAGCCTGAAGGCGAATGTGTTTTTTTTTGTCTGCCCCAAAGCTGTTGGTCTTTGTGAACCAAAATTTCAGTGAACATATTAAAAATAAACACGAACGAACAGTATTACACTTATGTCTACATTCAGCGCCGTCGAGACCTACCGACCTGTCTGCATCTTAAGTTTCCTTTCTACCGCCGAAACTGACGTTCTCGTTCCAGTCCTTTCCCAGTCAACAGACGGCGTCGTCGTAAGTTTCGTCGTGGTTCTTACGTTCCCTAATAGGCTGATTTAGCAACAGAACGCGAACGTCATTTGACGACGGGAAAGCGCGCGAAAACGACAAAACTTGACTTCCGGTGCCCAATTTGTCGCTCTACTATTGGTCAAGCCAGTTGTTTGATTTGCGCGCGCCGTCGTCAACTGACGTTCCCGTTCTGTTGCTAAATCAGCCTAATGTTACGATAAGGACGACGAAGACGGTGGAATCAGTTTAACTAAACGGCGTCGTCGTAAGTTTCGTCGTGGTTATTAGGGAACTTAAGAACCACGACGACGACTTTGTCAACGACGACCGGAAGTGAGTTACGGAATACTGCGCAAGGGCGACCAGTAAATTTCGTCGTCGTGGTCTCGTCGACGACGCCAAACAAAGTAGAATCACGTCGTCCTGCAATCCACAAGCCTTGGCAGGTATAAATCCACTGTTTTAAGCGATTTTTGAAGTCCTTTGCAGTTTCAGTGCTTTTCACTTTTCAGGAAAGTCATTGTATTTTCCCTCACAGGAGAAACTTATACAAACATGGGTACAGAGATACTCCCACCCCTCCCCCTAAGCTGGGTTCAAACCTCCCCCCCTCTCCCAACGCCACTTAAAAATTAGATTAGTTAGACCCAGTTTAACTTTCTTGGGACATCACGCCTTATTGATATGGAAAGATTGGCTTGTATTTACCGCTGTCTTTTCAGTAACATCAGTTTATTTGAAAAATGCAACCACCCCACCCCCCTAAGTACAAAATTTTCCCCCTGACTGGGGTCCATAGCTACTATTGTTCAGCAGCCCAAGTACTATTATCATGCTAAATTTGGTGCTTTTACCCCTAAGTGCACAATTTTTTCACCATATGGCTTGACTACACGGCAGAAATCAAAATCTTTTCACTTAATTGACAGTTTATAATTAAAATAATAATAATAATAACAACAACAACAACAACAATAATAATTAATAAACGATGAACAGGTAGAAAACATGCGAAATGGTTATTTGCTTACACAATGAAACTATAGAATTCAAAGTTACCACTTAGCACACAGATGTATGCCAAATTTTTTCAAATGTTTTGAAATTATTCTTAATTCTGGTAAAACAGGAAACTACATGGAAAATCAGATACTACTTACCCAAACACATCGTCCTGTTATTCGACTCCTGGAAACCTTTTGGACATTTACAAGTCTTGTTGTCTTGTGACATTTGGAATCCATTTGGACACTTACAATAGTAACTTCCTGGACTATTGATACACAAATGGCTGCAGTTGTTTTTAACATTTTCATTGCATTCATCGATATCTGTAACAGACCAAATTGAAATATGACTTGCCAATTGAACTTTCAGTAGTTACTTCACAGCAGTATACCAGGATTATATTAAGTCTTGTAATTTTCGACGGTTTGAAATAAAAACTACGACAGAAATCAAAATCTTTTCCCTTTATGGTCAGTTTATACTTGAACAAAGAATAATAGCAGCAACACTAATAATTAATAAACCATGAACTGGGTTAAAAGAGTACGAAATGGTAAATAAAACTATATATATATATATATATTTAAATCTATCACTTAGCTTATGCCAATTTTTTTCCAACGTTTTGGTATCATTCTTAACTCTGGCAAAACACCACTTAATTGCTATAATACGTGTTATAGGTCTAATAAACCAAAGTACGAAACTACAGGAGAAAATTAGATGCTACTTACCCAAGCACATTGTCCTGTTTGCCGACTCCTGGAAACCTTTTGGACATTTGCAAGTCTTGTTGTCTTGAGACATTTGAAATCCATTTGGACACTTACAATAGTAACTTCCCTGACTATTGACACATAAATGGCTGCAGTTGCCTTTAACATCGGGATTGCATTCATTTACATCTGTAGAAAAAAGAAAGAAAGAAAAAAAGTGGTAATAAGTCCTTGACATTAACTGTTCTACTTCTACAGCTGCCTCTACTGCTCAGTACTGTTACTACAACAGTTTGTACTGGTGCTGCTTCCAATATCACCACAAACATACGTCTCTCCCTCCCCCCGCCCCCCCCAAAATTCTCGTTTCGCTTGGCAACATCTGTCGCAGGAGCACGGCCCAGTTAAGGGGGTCATTATCAGGTTCAATTTTAGCGTGATAACGTAAGAGAGAATGTATGGGAGCTCTTGAAAATGGGGCTGATCAAAGGTTATTACTAGCACTACCAATACGTCTACCACTACCGCTACCACCACTCCTATCAATACCACAACCACAACCCTCACCAACGCTATTACTCTTAAAACCGCCAATACCACTTCCACCACTAACACTGCCATCACCACTAACAATACCCTTACCACTAGAACTACCAGTAACCTTTATAAAATTACCACCACTAACAACATCACCACTACCACTACCACTATGACCACCAATACCACAAAAAAAACACCCTAACACCACTACCAACACCACTACCACTATCACTGCAACTACCAATACAACAAAAAGCACCACTAACAGCACCACCACCACTACCACTACCACTATCACCACCACTACCAATATCACTACCACTATGACCATCAATACCACAAAAACCACCGTAACACCACCACCACCACCACTATCACTAACACTACCAATAGCACAAAAACCACCACTAACACCACCACCACTACCAGTACGACCACCAATACCACAAAAACCACTACTAACACCACCACCACTACCACTATCACTAACACTACCAATAGCACAAAAACCACCACTAACACCACCACCACTACCAGTACGACTACCAATACCACAAAAACCACTACTAACACCACCACCACCACAACTACCACTGTCACTACCACTACCACTTCCACTCCCACTACCATTACCACTACCACTGTCACTACTAATGTCAGTACTACTACCACGCTTCTTGTGCTCCAAATACCAACTCCTCTACAAAAAAAGTGACGAAACTATCAAGAGAACGATACAAAAAGAAATCAGAAAAAGAAACAGGTTTGGGAAGCAAGACTTACAATTCCGCTTATCTAACACGCTTTTCATTTATTCTTTTTTTTACCTTTGACTGCACAACTAAGACATGAAAACATCAAAATTTACGTTTTTACCGAGAACGTGAACGGCAAGGCCAAAAACTGTGCTGTATCAACTTAAGCTCGAACCAGTTGAGAACTAATTTTCATTTCGCGAAGATTTGAACGATGTTACGATAAGGACAACGAAGACGGTGAGATCAATTCAACTAAAAGGCATCATTACCTGCCACTCTCTTTGTACCGGTACTTACCCAAGCACATTGTCCTGTTATTCGACTCCTGGAAACCTTTTAGACATTTACAAGTCTTGTTGTCTTGAGACATTTGGAATCCATTTGGACACTTGCAATAGTAACTTCCTGGACTATTGACACATCTATGGCTGCAATTGCCTTTAAATTCCTGATTACACTCATCGATATCTGTGAGAGACAAAACTGAAATATGACTTGTCGCTGTCAATACTTCAGATGTTACTTCAAAGAATTATACCAGGATTATTCTACGTCTAGTATGTTTCGACGACTGTAAATAAAAACTATGACATAAATCACTTTATTGTCAGTTTATACTTGAATCAGTTAACAAAAATAACAATAATAAATGAACCATGAACAGGCTAAAAAAAGAGGAAATGGTTAATATTTGCTTACAATTCAAAACTACAGATATTCAAAGCTATCACTAAGATTAAGTCAAAAATTTTCGAACGTTTTGGCTTAGCACTTTATTGCTATAATAAGTTTTCTTCAGGTCCAATAGTCAAAAAGTACGAAACTGCAGGGCAAAATTAGATGCTACTCACCCAAGCACATTGTTCTGTTCGCCGACTCCAGGAAACCTTTTGGACATTTACAGCTCTTGTTGTCTTGTGACATTTGGAATCCATTTGGACACTTACAATAGTAACTTCCTTGACTATTGACACATAAATGGCTGCAGTTGTTTTTAACAGTCTGATTGCATTCATCGATATCTGTAAGAGGCCAAATTGAAATATGACTTGTCAATATCAATTTCAGATATTACTTCACAGCAGTATAACAGGATTTTTACTGGTCATATAATTTTCGACGACTTGAAATATAAACGACGACAGAAATCAAAATCCATTCCCTTATTTGTCAGTTTATAATTATTTGTATAGTTCATAGTTAATAAACCAATTGCCGGGTTAAAAAGATAAGAAATGGTTATTTGCTTACTAAATAAAACCATAGATATTCAAAGCTTTCCCTTAGCTTATGCCAAAAATGTTCGATCGTTTTGGCATCATTCTTAATTCTCGCGACATAACACTTAACTTCTATTAACAACAAGATTTTTTAGGTGTAATAAACCCAAGTACGAAACTACAGAGAAGAATTAAATACTACTTACCCAGACAAATGGTCCTGTTTGCCGACTCCTGGAAACCTTTTGGACATTTACAAGTCTTGTTGTCTTCAGACATTTGGAATCCATTTGGACACTTACAATAGTAACTTCCCTGACTATTGACACATAAATGGCTGCAGTTGCCTTTAACATCGGGATGGCATTCATTTACATCTGTAAAAGAGTGGTAATAAGTCCTTCACTTTAAATGTTCTTCGATCTACTACTACAGCTGCTTCTACTGCTCAGTACCGTTACTGCAACTGTTTGAACCAGTGCCGCTTCCAACATCACCTCGAACATAATCTGAGGTCAGAGTGTACTTTGGTTTCGCTTTAGCTGGAGAGCCTGTTATGAGCCTTCTATGAAACGTCTTACGCCCAAATATTCTCGTACCGCTTGGCAACACGTATGGGAGCTGCTGAAAATGGGACTGATCACAAGTTACTACTAGCACTAGCACTACCTCTACCACTACCGCTACCACCACTCTCACTACCAATATTGCTCTTAAAACTACCACTTTCGCTACCACCACTAATGCCATTCCCTATACCTTTTCTGCTACCACAACCCTCTACAAAAGTGCCAAAAACACTACCACCATGCACCACCACTAACACTACTAACAGCATCAACACTACCACTACCACTACCATTACCACTACATCTACCACTACCACTTCCACTAGCACTTGTACGCCCAGGACCCCAAGTTGTCACAACCATTACCACTACAGTAGAAACCAAGTAATACGGACAGGAATGGGACATACCATGTGTCCGTATGAACCGCGTTTTCAGAAAAAAATGCCTCCGACACGTTTTATTGATATGAAGACAAACGTATACATTTTCACGAGAAGAAGTTTATTTCTAAACTTTAACTGCAACAAGTTCATCCTTAAAACAACCCTACGATCTTTTATCACAGTATCGGACTAAACTTTCCTTGTAAGTCAGTGTTCTTCAACTTAACAGACCTCCACGACAATGGAGTTCGTGACTTTACTTTGTATTGACGGGTGGACTGAATACTAGACAGAACCTTTTAAAGGTCATTTGCTGTTTCAGAGAGGTTATCACTGGTTAGATATTCATTCACAGAAAAAGCGCATTTGAATAGTGTCCGTAAAACGGGGTTGATTATATATGGGAGTTTGTGACTCGGGACACTGAAAAGTGTCCGTTGTCCCTATTAACTGGTGTCCGTATTTAGCGGGATAATTTTAGGGAAACTACGTGAGAAAAGAAACTGTCCGTGGGGTTGGTAGAGCGGGGTTCCAACGTATAACTACCATCATCACCACCACAACAACCCGACTCCCGCTCAAACTACCACTACCACCACTACAACTTCCACAATATTGAGCTTTTCGACTGAAGAAAAGAAACTGTCCGTGGGGTTGGTAGAGCGGGGTTCCAACGTACAACTACCATCATCAACACCACAACCACCCGACTCCCACTCAAACTACCACTACCACCACTACAACTTCCACAACCATTACTACTAACCACTACTGTTACCACAACCACTACCATCAACACTTCCACTTTCACTACCAAGCTTCTACTGCTAATACCACCTCTGCCTCTTGAGATAAAAAGAAGGTTTAGGGATTAAGACAAATTAGTATATGCACACTAAGTGATCTTGGTGTTTTAAGCAATCTGACCGTTTCGCTATCTCGGACTATTCAACATTAGTAAAATCCAACTAGTGGTCTATTATCAATGCAGCGTTCTGATTGGTTGAGCTACTACTTAGGCTATATGTTATAGCCCACTAGTAGCGAAAAGCGCTAGCTTTGAAAACCAAAACAATGGCGGCGGAATCACCTTTTGCTAGCTAAAGTTGTTTTGTCTTGATATTTTTTACCAACTAGTTAGATTTTACTAAAACAATTATTCCTCTCGCCCTCATGGCCTCTGAGTTAATAGCCCATTCGGGCTTGAGGAATAATTGTTAAATATTCACCTCCGAGTGAGTGGAAAATGCGTGAGCTCGGTATTTTTCAAGTAAATAGAACAAAGAATACTACAGAAAAACGACGCCTTACCTCAAGTAACTCAGCCGCAATATCAGCATCATGAAGAGAACGACACAAGAAATCTTTTTCACTAACTTGGCAAAGCTCGACTTTTCGTCTCAGGTAAGGAAGCAAGTTAAACTTTTAACGGTCCATTTAAGCCATTACGTTGTTTTTTTGCGAAATTGCGAATTGCCATGTTTGAAAATTCTACAAAGATCTAACTTTTGCGCATGTACTGTATTAAACTGCAGCTACATGCAAATTTTTCACGCATGATTTGATTCGTCAATCAAATCGTAGTTTTGAACGGTTGGCTTTAAGATCATTTACCTCGATTTCAAAGAATAACTGTTAAATATCTGCTCATCTATCACGCTTTCTCTGCGTTCACCTCACAAGAAATGCATGATTGGATTTTATGTTTTATTAAGAACGTGAAGGGCAACGCGACAAATTTTAGTGAGTCCACCTGAGTCTTAACGAGTAAATATAACCTCGCAAAGTATCAAGTCCTTACTATCATGACCACGACGACAAAAACGTCGATATCAGTTCAACTAAAGAGCCGGAGGAACATTAACTGCTGTTGTCCTCTTTTTTTACTGCCACTGTCTTTGTGCTGGTACTTACCCAGGCAACTGGTCCTGTTTGCCGACTCCTGGAAACCTTTTAGACATTTACAAGTCTTGTTGTCTTGTGACAGTTGAAATCCATTTGCACAATTACAATAGTAACTTCCTGGACTATTGACACATGTATGGCTGCAGTTGTTTTTGAATTTCTGAATACATTCATCAATATCTGTGTGAGGAAAAATTAATACAAGGTTATGCATTTATAACGGAAAATGACTTCTCAATGTCAATTTTAACAAATTGCTGCTTAGCATCAACTACGCCAGGATAATTCTGCGTCTAAGAAATTTCGACGACTTGAAAAAAAAAAATTCGTGCATTATTTTGACTGAATACAAAAGTTAACGAAACAATGAAAAGATTGTAAAAATATGAAAATAAGAAAAAGGTAAATGAAGAACTTTCAAGCTACATTTACCCCTAAGCTTATGCCAAAAGTTTTCGAACAACTTTCGAGAATTATCAAGATAGCAACGATCAATTTCAGCAATAAAGGTAAAGTGACGATAATGAAGCTTATGACGAGGTTTATGGGCTAAACTGTTGTTCCTATAGGACCAGTACATTTTGAAAGGGGGAAAGAATAAAACATAAAAGCCATCAATATATGATCAAACATCTATTCAAAAACATTTGTATTAATAGTATTACCCTCGCAGATCCCCTTTTTGTTCAACTGAAAACCTGTTGGGCATTTGCAATAAAAACTCCCGGCGGTATTGATACAGTCGTGGCTGCATCCACCTTTGTTGTACTGTTCACATTCATTTACGTCTGCGTTGAAAACATAATGAAAAAATCGATAAATGCTGAAAATAACTGTCAAATTAACCAAACAAAAAATACTGTAAATAAATAATAATACTAATAATAACAATAATAACAAAAAAAGACAATCAAAACAAAACAAAACAAAAAAAAACAAGAGAAAGAGCACTGGCGAGCAAATAATGAAATAATAGTCGCCTTTGGAAGTGTCGGTTTTTTTCGTTGCTTCTCAATGCAGCGATCATCAGAGGGATTCATCTCCACCATGCGCTCACATTATTTCCGTAAATTGAGAAGATCAAGATAGGACAAGAGTAATCCGTCATTTGAAATTTCTCAAACTCTGTGGCACATAAACTGCAAAAAGGGCATATTATCATACCGTATGATATTACTCTACGACCAATCAGCTGGTGCTACCAAAATTTAGTCACAGCAGTACTGACTTGTGAGCGTTTGTGCAGGCCCAATCTTAGTGCAAATATGTAAGAGAGAATGTCTGAGGGTTATATAAGATTGTGCCTGGTGTCAAGTTACTATTTCCACCACTATTATCTTTACCATTACTACATATTCAATTTCCTCCAAGATTATTTCAATATCAATCACATTTTTATCAAAGTTGCAATAAATGTTACCCTTGCAGGTCGTCCTATTGTACAACTGAAACCCAGTTCGGCATTTGCAACTATAGCTTCCATAGGTATTTTCACAGTCGTGGCTACATCCACCTTTATTGTGTTGTTTACATTCATTTACGTCTGCGTGGAGAATATATAACAGAAACAGTCAATAACTTAAGGAAAGGAATGTTGAACACCAAAAAAAGAGAAAAGAAAAAGGAAAAGTAACTAAAGAAAGAAAGAAAAACAACAACAACAACAACAAAACAAAGCACAACAAAAATACGAAACACCATTTTATTTGTTTCGATGCATGATGGTCATGCAACAATCGGGTAAGTGTGTTGGCTGTTCCAATATCAAATATTATCAAATATACTCTGAGTTCAGACTCTATTTTCGTTTCTCTTTACCCGGAGAGACTGATATAAACCTTGTATGAAATGTCCCCCACTATATATATATATATATATATATATATAAGAGGTTTGAACTTGAAATCCGTAAAACAGTGCTCAATACATAAAGTAGAGCGAGCATACGTATGGTTGACGGAAGAAAACAAGTAACTACATAAGTATCCCTACAAGCCTGTTTCGTGGTTGCCCACTCATCAGGGGATTTTAATGAGAATAACTTTACCATTACTTATATACTAGACTGATTTACATAATTTATTCAGTGCCAGGTTCGGCAGATGATAAGGAATTTTTCTTTAAGACATAAGTTGCATCGTTTGCTTGAGCTGTTGTACGGCAGGTGTGAAGATAGAATGCGCCAGGCGATAGAGTAGTTGATGTTGTTTTCTTTAAGAGTCCAGACGTGTTTGCTGAGTTCAGTGGAGTTTCTGTTCTTTGCGTGACGGAATGATGACATGTGGTTGCTGTATCTTGTTTTGAAGTCGTTCGCAGTAAGCCCGATGTACGTTTCTGTCGTGTTGGTGTCTTTTCGTGTGACAGTAGCTTGGTAGATGACAGCAGGCTGAAGGCAGTTCCCGTTGAGCGGGCATGAGTTCTTTTGTCGGCAGTTGCATTTCTTGTTGTTGTTGTTGATGATGGTGGGGGCGGAGTCGGCGGCAGCGGTGGTAGCATTAGTCTTAGCATGGGCAGTCAAGATTCGTTTGTTGTGGTTGTCGATGATTTGTTTTGCGTTGTTCATGCAGCTGTAGCTGATCTTGATGGTGTTTCTGTTAAAGATTTTTCGTAGCTTGTGGTCCTTGGGGAAGTGCTTGTCTATTAAGGCGAGGAATTTACGTCCAATGTTGGTACTGGTGTTCTTGCCAAAGGGTGGGTTGTACCATAGAATGTTATTGCGTTGTCGGTTTTTCGGTTTGCGTGTATGGGTGGGTTCGTAGTGAAGCGTGCAGCTGTATCCACTGTCGTCGAGTGCTTTCTGGTAGGCGGGCGCGGCTTGGTCGAAGGAGGCTTTGTCGGATGAGAGAGATGATAAGCGTCTGTTGATACCTGCGGGAATGCTTTTTGTAGTGATTGGTGGATGGTTGCTCTCGTGGTGGACGTATTGTAATGTACTGTTAGGCTTTGTATACGGCTGGAAGGTGTTACGGCTAAGGTTGAATGTGACGTCTAGGAAGTTGATTACTTGTTTGTTAGCTTCTATGGTGATGCGCAAACCGTTAGCGTTGAAGATGCGGCATATTTCTTTCTTGATGTTCTCAGTTTCTCTAAGCGTAGAGTCAGTGATGGCAAGTCCGTCGTCCCGGTAGAGTCCTACGTTGATGTTGAGGTTCTGTAGTTGTGAAAGGAGGAAGCTACCGACAAGTTCACATGTTTCAGCGCCGTCGCAGCTCCCCATAGTTACGTCGAATGTAGTGTCGCCTTTCTTTTTGCCAGGGTTGTTGCTTGTAAATTAAGATTGAGCTTTTAGCGTGAATAATTATTTTCTTTTCATCAGCGGTGATGTTGTCATAATCAGATGCGAAATCGAGTGCTTAGTTCAGGAGGTCTAGGCTGATGGATGGGTAGAATTCTTCGATGTCGAAACAGATAAAGCTGGAGTTATGTTTATTGTCGATGGATCGGAACCAGTTGATAACCGCTGAGGTGTTTTTCCATTGGTTGAGGTCGTATTTATTCGCAATGCTGTTGTTTATGCGGTCAAGGATCTGTTTGCTAACTTTGCCTATTTCAGATTTTGTTGGATTGATAAGTCGGCATGTCGGTTTGTTTGCGAAGTTCGGTTTGTGATCTTTAAGTGTTATAAATGCGTCTTTGTCGGCCGTAGTGTCCACTCTGTCATCGATTTCAAGCTTTGTCGCGATGTCTTTGTTTGTTTTATGGATTGCTCGTGTTGTGGTCGGTAGGGCTTTTTTGTAGGATTTCGTTACGTTTTTCTCTAGTAAATCGTTGTATGTCGCTGGCTCGAGTTTGTAGAGGTTAGTAGTTTTATCTGCCGGAATCAGTAGGTTTGGTTCGTTTTTGATGCGATCGGTGTCTTCTTTTAGCTTGTTGAGGAAAGGGTTGTTCACTTGCTTAAATTTTACAGACTGTATCATCTTACACATGTCATCCTCGAAGTCCTTTAGTTCTTCAATAGGAGGAGGGTTCTTAGTCGATTTGAAGCCGTAGTTTTCCCTGGTTGTCGAAGACGTGCTTGGGTTTAGAAAGAAGTGGGCTTTCCAGCGCATTCTGCGTAGGAACTGCTCGGTCTTTTCGATTAGTCGTTTGAGATAATCGTTGCGTGATGGTAAGGGAATATTCTTGGTGGAGTAGCCGAGATTGAATTTTTCCATATTGCGGATTCTCGTAGAGTGCTCAACAAGGTGGACTCGGAGCAGTATAAGAGGTTTGAACTTGAAATCCGTAAAACAGTGCTCAATACATAAAGTAGAGCGCTCTACTTTATGTATTTATGTATTATATATACTCGCTCTACTTTATGTATTGAGCACTGTTGTACGGATTTCAAGTTCAAACCTCTTATACTGCTCCGAGTCCACCTTGTTGAGCACTCTACGAGAATCCGCAATATGGAAAAATTCAATCTCGGCTACTCCACCAAGAATATTCCCTTACCATCACGCAACGATTATCTCCAACGACTAATCGAAAAGACCGAGCAGTTCCTACGCAGAATGCGCTGGAAAACCCACTTCTTTCTAAACCCAAGCACGTCTTCGACAACCAGGGAAAACTACGGCTTCAAATCGACTAAGAACCCTCCTCCTATTGAAGAACTAAAGGACTTCGAGGATGACATGTGTAAGATGATACAGTCTGTAAAATTTAAGCAAGTGAACAACCCTTTCCTCAACAAGCTAAAAGAAGACACCGATCGCATCAAAAACGAACCAAACCTACTGATTCCGGCAGATAAAACTACTAACTTCTACAAACTCGAGCCAGCGACATACAACGATTTACTAGAGAAAAACGTAACGAAATCCTACAAAAAAAGCCCTACCGACCACAACACGAGCAATCCATAAAACAAACAAAGACATCGCGACAAAGCTTGAAATCGATGACAGAGTGGACACTACGGCCGACAAAGACGCATTTATAACACTTAAAGATCACAAACCGAACTTCGCAAACAAACCGACATGCCGACTTATCAATCCAACAAAATCTGAAATAGGCAAAGTTAGCAAACAGATCCTTGACCGCATCAACAACAGCATCGCGAATAAATACGACCTCAACCAATGGAAAAACACCTCAGCGGTTATCAACTGGTTCCGATCCATCGACAATAAACATAACTCCAGCTTTATCTGTTTCGACATCGAAGAATTCTACCCATCCATCAGCCTAGACCTCCTGAACAAAGCACTCGATTTCGCATCTGATTATGACAACATCACCGCTGACGAAAAGAAAATAATTATTCACGCTAAAAGCTCAATCTTAATTTACAAGCAACAACCCTGGCAAAAGAAAGGCAACACTACATTCGACGTAACCATGGGGAGCTACGACGGCGCTGAAACATGTGAACTTGTCGGTAGCTTCCTCCTTTCACAACTACAGAACCTCAACATCAACGTAGGACTCTACCGGGACGACGGACTTGCCATCACTGACGCTACGCCTAGAGAAACTGAGAACATCAAGAAAGAAATATGCCGCATCTTCAACGCTAACGGTTTGCGCATCACCATAGAAGCTAACAAACAAGTAATCAACTTCCTAGACGTCACATTCAACCTTAGCCGTAACACCTTCCAGCCGTATACAAAGCCTAACAGTACATTACAATACGTCCACCACGAGAGCAACCATCCACCAATCACTACAAAAAGCATTCCCGCAGGTATCAACAGACGCTTATCATCTCTCTCATCCGACAAAGCCTCCTTCGACCAAGCCGCGCCCGCCTACCAGAAAGCACTCGACGACAGTGGATACAGCTGCACGCTTCACTACGAACCCACCCATACACGCAAACCGAAAAACCGACAACGCAATAACATTCTATGGTACAACCCACCCTTTGGCAAGAACACCAGTACCAACATTGGACGTAAATTCCTCGCCTTAATAGACAAGCACTTCCCCAAGGACCACAAGCTACGAAAAATCTTTAACAGAAACACCATCAAGATCAGTTACAGCTGCGTGAACAACGCAAAACAAATCATCGACAACCACAACAAACGAATCTTGACTGCCCATGCTAAGACTAATGCTACCACCGCTGCCGCCGACTCCGCCCCCACCATCATCAACAACAACAACAAGAAATGCAACTGCCGACAAAAAGAACTCATGCCCGCTCAACGGGAACTGCCTTCAGCCTGCTGTCATCTACCAAGCTACTGTCACACGAAAAGACACCAACACGACAGAAACGTACATCGGGCTTACTGCGAACGACTTCAAAACAAGATACAGCAACCACATGTCATCATTCCGTCACGCAAAGAACAGAAACTCCACTGAACTCAGCAAACACGTCTGGACTCTTAAAGAAAACAACATCAACTACTCTATCGCCTGGCGCATTCTATCTTCACACCTGCCGTACAACAGCTCAAGCAAACGATGCAACTTATGTCTTAAAGAAAAATTCCTTATCATCCGCCGACCTGAACTCTCTACACTTAACAAACGTAATGAACTCGTGTCTTCCTGCCGCCACAGAAACAAAGCCCTCTTGCACAACAACTGATGTAACGAACCTCGCACTGAATAAATTATGTAAATCAGTCTAGTATATAAGTAATGGTAAAGTTATTCTCATTAAAATCCCCTGATGAGTGGGCAACCACGAAACAGGCTTGTAGGGATACTTATGTAGTTACTTGTTTTCTTCGTATATATATATATATATATATATATATATATATATATATATATATATATATATACGAAATTTTCATTTCCTTAAATTTAAAAAATAAATTTTTCTCTCTAAATTCTGGTAAAATGCCAAATTTTGTGTTTACTAAGGTATTAAAGTTTTATAACCGCAATTCGAGAAATTTATTCAACAAATTTCAGGGGAAAAAAAATGCTACTTACCCAAGCACATGGTCCTGTTTTCCGACTCCTGGAAACCTTTTAAACATTTACAAGTCTTGTTGTCTTGTGACATTAGGAATCCATTTGGACACTTACAATAGTAGCTTCCTCGAGTATTGACACATTCATGGCTGCAGTCGCCTTTAAACTTCTGGTGACATTCATTTACATCTGTGCGAGAAATCAAATTGGCACAGTATGATGCACTGCTCTGCAATAAGAAAGGCTTGTTCTTTCTTTGTAGAGAAGGAAAAATAAGAACCTCGAACTTATATACAACTGTTTATATATATATATATATATATATATAAAATTTTCTCCCTTTCTGATTGGCATACATCCCATGGCTTGTTTTTAATAGCCAGCTAACGTTAACCTAAATTTGAAAGATCTTTGCTTGCATCTTATACAATAAACGTCAATAGTAAGCTAGAAGACTGAAAAAGGAACAAAGTAGAGGCGCTGTGGGTCGGTTGTTTTGAAGCCGCAGAGTTGGGAAAATGGTGGGAGATTTCACACGATAAGCTTAAACAAAATAGTCGGAAATACTGCGGCCTCACAACTGAAGCGAAAATGCTCAAAAATTTCTACTGGAATGACGAATGACGAGAATTGCGCATGACGAAAATTGCGAGATTCAGACAAATATTTTGAAGACGGGGAATTTAACATTCTATGTAGGCATGTCTTGGGCTTGTACACTTACAGTAGTTTAATAGATTGAATGAATAAAACACTAATTGAATTCGGCTTTCGTTTCATATCAAGAATTATGATATGCAAACGATACTCAGTCCTATCAAATAAAATGTCGAGCATTCTTAAGATAGTAATGATCAATTTCAGTGAGAATGTATGAGGGTTACTTAAGTTGTGCCTGGTGTCAAGTTACCACTTCCACTACCACTATCTTAAACAGTACTACATATTTAAGTCATGTAACAATCAGGTAAGTGTTGTTAATGTAATTGCCATCCTTGAAGTATCCAACATTAAACGGATGTATCTTTAACAATCCCAATCTTTCCGTTGCTTACCAAGGCAGAGGTTTCTGCCGAACCATACTGGGAAGAATCCTGTTTTGCATTTGCAAGAAAAGCTCCCTTGGGTGTTTACACATTCGTGATGACAGCCACCGTTCTTATCTTCACATTCATTGATATCTGTATTGGGTACAAACTATGATTACGGTTAAAATTTAAATGTTTGCTTTGGCCGTTGTACTGAATGACATGTATATTTATATATAAAGAACACGTCTTGCATTTTCCTGTAGCTACTACTACCGCTACTACCACTACTACCACCGCAACCACCTCTTAACCACCACTAAACTCTGTAAAATGATGGACCCCTAAAACTTATGGGAAAAATTGAACTTGACAATTTGAATGACCGTCTTGAGGTCTTAACGCCGTGACACTCAATGTAACAAAACGCTACTCTATTTCATTTTCGTTATTTTTGAAAAACAACAACAACAACAACAACAACAATAATAATATAATAATAATAATAATAATAAAGGTGGTAATTATAACATTGTGTCTACAAGTGTTTCGTTAGAGATAATGCAGTTTTCAAAAAACCTGAGGCTCGTTGTGCGTGTGTCTGTTTATGGAATGTAAATGATTTCATTTCCTTGCTTACCAATGCAGCTCCTTCCACTTCTGTCGTATGACGGTATTTTGAACCCTGTTTTGCATTTACAGTAGTAGCTTCCTTGGGTATTCATGCATTGCTGATGACAGCCACCATTGCCACGCTTGCACTCATTGATATCTGTATTAAGTCCAATAGCGATTAACTTAAATCATCAGTTATCCAGAAACCGGATAATCTTAAGATACAGCTTTAACTTCAGCACTTACCCAAGCATTTGTACTTTTTATTCCTTTGAAATCCTCTCTCACATGCTGCATTTCAGACATAAAAGAATAACAAGCCATACTTTTTGTTAAGCTAAGGTTTAATATCATAACGTGATCAAATTGTTCAGTGATGGCTCTTGGTATTATACATGTATTTGCATAGAAAGCAACTTGAAATTCACTGTAATGAAATTCAGAAAATTTTGAGTGTCAAAATAATTGTCATTCTCAGACAGCGCAAAGGAGGTGTGCTAATTTTTAATTAATATGTAGATAGGTCTTTTGATATATATTCAGCTGTATTATGGGGAAAAGCGTAGATGATAGGAACGAGCAATGAATAAAAAGACTACCCCCTTTAATTAGTAGAGTAAAACGTTTTAGTTACATTACCTCGTATAACAGAAGTCCAACGTTTGGGATACCCAAAGAATCTATTGTGTTGTAGAATAACCCATGGATTGTTCCCTTCCTTTCGAACAGCTATCTGGTTCAAGAAAGTAAATATATAGAGGGTGTTTCAAAACTTCGTTCCGATTTTAAATTGTATTTTGCGAAAAGCATTTCATGTTTCTTCAGGTAAATTTGAACTGATTCAAGTAAGAAATTTATGTAAATAACCTTTCAAAGCATTTTAAAGAAATTATGATATTTTTGAAGTTTTGCCCCAAATGTGCATAAACACGAGTTTTTTCCCGCCATATTTTTTCCTGCCCATTTGGTGCGTTTTCTATTTTCGTTTTTTTTGCCGTTTCCTTTATTTTCTGTACTCTTTCACGAAAATGAAGGCCTGCACTGTTTGTGCTAACGTTCAGACATCTATTTTTTACGGTCTTCTGGCCATTCAGTCACAGAAATTGCTAAACTGTTGAACATGTCTCAACGATATAGGTGAACAAGTGGTCAAAAATAAAGACTTTAGAAGACAAACCAAGGAGTGGAAGGCCGTTCTTTTTGTTTAAATGTGTAAGAAATATTATCGAAAAAGCTGTAAGTATATGCGTAATAATTCTACAAGACGGAAACGTAAAAAAAATTCAACTTCACAATTTCAAAGTTTCGAGCACAACGGTATGAAGATATATGACCAACAAAGACTGGAAAGCCTTGAAGAGAAAAAAGTGGCGCACATGCAGACATGGTGCCAGAAGGATTTGGAAACTTTATAGCAAAAGACGACCGGCCGGCAACTCACGTGATGTGAACCCCCTAGAGACCATCTGGACTATCTCTAACGAGACAACATACAAAGATACAGCCCCAAAAACTGAACAGGCTAAGACAGTGACTACGCTTCGCCTGGAAAAATGTGCCTTGAGACACGCTTTGGCAGCTCATACGTTCTATACCTCGCCACTTATAAAATGTCAGACAACATCAAGGAAGACATTCTGGTTACTCATATTTCAGTTATTCAATGTTAAATAAATAATTAACAACGTACTTAGTTTTCACAAAAGGTATTTTTAATAATCAGTGAAATTTAAGCGAAGAAAAAATCGGAACGAACTTTTGAAACACCCTGTATATTCAGAATGTCATGCCAGGCCCCATCTTCAATTGGACATGGAAGATTCAGATACTTTCGCGACTCGAGGACGAGGACGTGAAAAAATAGCACGTTTTTTAATAGTCTTTGTAAGATGGGTCTTTAAATCTTACTTTCTCTATACTAAGAGCAGCAGGAAGTTTACCGAAGATTCCCTAGAGAAAAAAGAAAACGAGAGAAGGCCAAGGGTAACAGAATAGAAACGCAAGGATTACTTAGAAGTAAAGTCTTTCACAACTGCAAATAATTTTTCAAAAAGATGGATCTAATTCCCCTGAAACTTCAAATTAAAACGTTGTACAATATTAAGCCCATGGCATCAGTTATCAAAAGGCTGAGAGAAAAAGCAACGAAGAATTAAAAGGCGAGAAAAAACTAACATGGAAATGAAGAAATTCTGGTCCAGGGTGGATTAGAGTAATCCACAGTTTGTAACTCAGCTAATGGCTTATAATATCTCGCATCGCTGTAAAGCGTAGTTTACCAAAACGCATTCCTTAATGACTCTGTAAACGTTAATCAAAATCGCCTGAAAACATCGAAATAAGGGTGTTTTGAATGGTGTACAAGCAAACTTTTGCATCTATATATTCTATATTCGGTCTATTATTTCACAAGTGTTTTGTTTGCTTGTCTTTTGGCATCGTTGGCCAGTCCTTGGTGCCTATTTCTGCTAATTTTGAAAGGACGTGCCCTGATACTGACCTCACTTAAATAGTACCTCCGCGAATCGTCTTCTCCTGGAATGATTTTAACTCCTGCCAAATTACCAACATTCTTAGCCCGCATGTAGTATAATTGCGATCTTCAATAGAAATAAACAAATAAATAAATAAAATAAGATTAAAACAATAGTAGATGATTTCCTGCCAAAATTAAAATTACGTAGCATATTTTCAGCCGACGGTACGACTTTTCCAAAAATTCTCAAAGTTTTCGGTTGGACGTTACATTCCACCCAGTGTATTTGATTGCAAATTAAGTTCAATGGAACCTATAGGAGCGATTTCACTCACGCGGCTAGCAGCTATGGACGTTTCCATTACAAACTGAAATGCTGCGAAAAAAGCTTCGACCGGGAATAAAATTGCATTTCATATGGTTTGAATCAGTTTTGGTTCCTTTCGAATATAACTGATTCCGATTATTTATATTTGGCATTAATGGAGTCAAATAGGGCAACATGGTAATCGATGAAATCTAAACTTTTAACCAACATATCAAGTGAACCCTTCTGCTTTTAATGGTAAAAAAAGAAAATTTTCCAGCAGCTTTTTGTCATAACCATTACCCATTGGCCGTAAAAAAGCACAATATCAGCCATGAACCGTAAATGCAATGCCTCTACCCCATTGAGTCACTCTTTGCTGAGAGTAAAAAATACATCTTTCTGCTGAGGATTGGTAATCAAATTTGATATACGTTACACCTGGTATGCATAGTCACTCTTACCTTCCACCTCCCCCACGAGGTATTAGCCTTTCTTCTCCAGTCTCACCATCTTCGCCTACCAACTTAATCTTTGCGTCTTTTCTTAGGGGGTGAGAGTATTCGTAACTGGACCTGCGCCTAAAGCCAGTGGTAATTTCCACCATGTAACCTGTAAAATCATACGTTTATAGTAAGATAGAAAACATCGAAATGAACTTTAAACATTAGGTGATGCACACATGCGTCTATACTCGATGTATAGTATAGTATTTTTTCACGTTTTTTCTCCTCGACGGTTATGCACCTGAAATGTCACTCTGGTCACTCCTGGGTTATTCTGGCCTACCAATCATCTCCAGCTAATGACTTGTAATTTTCCTTTTCTCCCAAGATTTTTACAAAACATTGTGTTATCTAGAATTTAGTAGAACTGACAATATAAAAGAGCATGCTTTTTTACGAACAGAAAAATAAAAATGGCTGCTAGAGGTAAGATTCCTGGGAACAAAGAGAATAATTCTGATAGAGGGAGACAATTTATAAAATGCACATACTAATAGAGAGGAGTAGTCTTTACGTCACGTTGCCATGGTAGCAAAATTTTTGGATGACAACAAACAGAAAATTAGTAATGGTAACAGGACTGAGTGTAGTCCAATTCGGTCTGTAATCGTACGAGTGATTAACAAAATCGGACTGCCGCGTAGCGGGAGTCCGATTTGTTTAATCACGAGTATGATTACAGACCGAATTGGACGACACGAAGTTCTGTTACCAATTAATCATAACTTTAACAAAATTTGTGACATAATAGGCTATTTTGTAAATCAAAACACAAGAAATTCGAAATTTTGTTTTGCTAGCAGTGAAAAAAAAAGCTATTTAAGCGCGCGCGTGATGGCGCGTACTGTCCAATTACTTAGGCATGACGCGTACTGTCCTATTAAACTGTCCAATTAAGGCTGAAATCAGGGCAGTTGATAGCCAATCAGATTTGACAATTTTGTTATAGTTATGATTAACTTAAAAAGAGAATTCGCACCGTTTCAAACTTCATCGATCTTATTCAATTTTATTTAATTTGTCAAAAGTTGGCGAAATTCTCTGGGTTGAATCCGAAAGGACCGTATCTAAGTAAAAACAGTTTGTCCACTGCCTCGTACCCAGTCGTCTGTCTCTCGATGAAAATTTTCGTGCAAAGGAAGGCGG
>CALNXK010000152.1:640000-782500 GCA_942486035.1 Porites lobata
TAGAAGTACCATTTAGATTTATTTCTCTAATCGATAAATTAGCGGCTTTGTGAGATGTAAGATCGTGGATGATTTGCCACGTTTTACGCGGGTCGCCATTAGTTTCAGTAAACTTATTGTTGTAAAATAACTCTTTAGCAGCTTTAATTTCAGTATTAACTTTGTTACGCATTCTTTTGAAATTGGCCCATTCGTGCGGATCATTCGACTTGATTGCTTTGATCTTTAATGTGTCACGATTATGCATGCATTCTTTCAAATCAGCAGTAATTCACGGAGAATTTTTAGATCTAACGCGCTTAATTCGAATTGGAGCATGTTTGTCAACAATCTGTAAAAATTTGGTTTTCCACTCTGTCCACATTTGGTTGGGATCAAGAGCTGGAGCCAAAAATTCCCAGTTCTCATTGCAAATATCGTTACGAAATTTGGCACAAACAAGACTGTGATCACTAATACTGATATGGGCGACTCCAGAGCAGACTACCTTCTCAGGACAATTTGTATAAATTAAATCAATCAGAGTGGATGATTTATCTGTTATCCGAGTAGGATCAGAAATGAGTTGGTGGAGGCCATAAATATCAGCAATATTTATTAGCTGACGGACATTGTTGTCGTAATTGGTTGAGGCCATATCGGCATTCATATCACCAAGTAGGAAAAATTCAAGATTTGTTAGGTCAAGTCTTGCAATAAGATTTTCCAAATGTGAGAATAGCCCAATTGGAGAGTTAGGAGGCCTATACCAATTGACAACAATAAAAGGTTTAGAGGTCGGCTTGCGAATTTCGATACACAGGTTTTCAAGCTCGTCAACATTGAGATCCGTCCGCACGGAGAAATTTATTGTTGATTTAATATAAAAGCATATACCTCCGCCACCATCGCTAAGCCTATCTCTTCGAATTAATTCGTAGCCACAGATATAAAAATCAGAGTTATTATTAGACACGTCTAGTTTAGTTTCCTGAATAGCAAGAACATCTAGGCACTTATCGGCAAGCAAAATTCTAATTTCATCAATATGCGTGGAGAGTTTGTTAACATTTAGTGAAGCTAACTTAAATCCTCGTTTTGAAGGAATGTGATTGTTAATAATGGATCTCTGCTGATCCAAAATTGATTGAGTCGATATGCAATTATTGTAGCTATTGATATGAGATTCATAACAATCAAGACGATCGGCATTCGAGGAAACAGTTCAATGATGATTAGCTTCCTTGGCTGCTAAACATGATGCAAAGTTTTTATTTAATAGTTCGTTACCTTGTTTGGTTAAATGTAAACCACCTCTGTTTAAGACTTTCTCCGTGATGTTGGAGTGGCGAACCAAAGACCATTGATGCTGCTTGGAATATTTAATGAGGAGCTTGTTAACAGATTTTACTGATTCTTTGTGGGCATCTTTGCGCGTAGTTAACTCAGATAATCCAACCTCGGCTCCACAGGTAAATTGAATGGTCTTGGCAAGATCCACAATAGCGTTTGTAATATCATCTGGTGCCTTGGATTTTAAATCATTGGTCCCGATATGTAAACAAATCCTATCTGGAGCATTATCGATCGTTGGCTGGATATAAGACTTCATGTCTTGTGTCGTGGCTCCGCTAAAAGACTTCACTACAACTCGTTGGTTGGTAGAGACGATGAGCCTATTAAAGGCTCCTGGCATTTCTGTTTTTTTTTCCTTGTAGCTTTGAGAACAGTCAGGCATTGAAAGCGGTAACAAAATAGTGATCCTTTTTTGGTTATGTTTAAAGAACACTTTACATTATTATTATTATTATTATTATTATTATTATTATTATTATTAGAATAATAACAATATTATTCCAAAGTAGGTTGAGTTTGATTGTCCGGGTGAACGGATCAAACTCAACCTACTTTTGAAAGACTCCTGGGTTCAAACGTTTCACAACAATATTATTATCATTATTATTGTTGTTGTTGTTCAATCTCGTCCCCAGGGCGCTTTTTTAGCCCGGGAAAAGCGCCCTGGGGACGAGGATAGTTGTTGTTGTTTTCTTGATCTCCCCGGCTAAGTCGATAAAAGAGCTCACTGTTTACTAACCATAATCGCCACCAGCCTTTAATGTCCAGGTTCCTCTTGGATCCTCGCCCCAGTGATGAAGAGTCAAAATATTCCAGTTTGTAAGGTTAGTGGAGACGCTTTTAAATCTATCGAACGGCCGGTGCTGAGTAAGACGAGACACTGTTCCATTTGGCGACTTTAAGGACAGTAGCAAGTCTCCTCTGGGCCAAATTTGGAGGTTGACTCTAACAAGAACATGTTCCAGAAAACCAATTCGTTCCTTGCAGGAGTTATGCAAAATCTCGATTTTAGATGTAAGGGGCCTAAGAGAGAAGCAGTGAGAGAACAGTGTTTGCGTAATGACTTAAATGTCTGGTCCAGGGCACCCCTGCTTCCCCCCCCCCCCCCCCCTCCCCCCCTGTGAGATGATTCTTTCAAGTCCCTATCATTCAGGTGGCGAAAACTCGCAAATCCGAAGAATCTACAAGCAATAAATCTTTTCCAGCTATTTTGTAGCCTTCCTTATTTTCCAGTAAAACACTCGTGTCTATATAATAAATATATATATTTTATTATATTTCTTTTTAACTCCTAGGCACCCAGGTTACGCTGTGCGCCCTGTGTAGCTTTTTCACCTTTTAGCATCCAGTTGATAACTCGGCATAATAATAATAACTAACAAATTATAAATTAACCAAAAACTAACGTACTTGACGTAGCTGCCTAGGTATTTTTGCACTTCACAATGCATTTGTTTCGGTACATTCTTCCATTTCCTTGCAAAGTTGACCATTTGAAGTGCGTCCATTAGCCCAAATCCCAAATAATTGCTTACTACAAAGTAAGAGAAAATAGAAGAGATACACAGTCTAAAATAACTAAAACGAACGAAGGCAAAACCAGAAACGAAAGCTTTTCATATGACAAGCAATCCTCAAGGCTGAATGGGTCACTCCGGTTTCGCTGTATCTACCGTCAGGATTATCAGTAAGGGCTGTTCTGGCGGAAGCAGTCTTTGGTCATTTTTTTCCAGCTTCCCGTGAAACATCGGACAGTTAAGGTGGCTCGATGGGGTTTTTCAGGGTCAATACCTCTTGAGTTTGAGCATTAACTAAGTCGCCATTAACAATGATTTGGAAAAATTACCAACACAGCTGTATTAGATAAAGAAAAAAAAATATTATGATCAAGGTTACAATGACATTGGAGTAGTCATAGCAACGAAATGACGCCACTACCTATTTTACTTGCAGCCGTATTTCTCGGCACTGGGATGTGTTCTTTCAAAATTGTTCAAGGGACATTTTTCCTCGAAGAGCCGCCTCGATCTATCAGAGCGTTATCAAGATATTGTGGGAGTGAATTTTTTTATGAATACAAATAAGTTAAAACTTAGCTTAGACAATCTTGAGTTTGGCCGTTATCTGTAAAAGAAACGAAGCGCTTTTGAAATGCAGTCTCATCTCATAGTAGTTTCAATCTTTTTAAGAACCTGTGTGAAAGATAATGAAAATAGCTCCAGCCGATTCCCAGACAGAAGGATTTGATTAATATGTATCGAAGCGCTCTTGTTAGCGGTTTGTAAACAACAGTTTTAGTCTTAAAGCGAATAATTTTGAAACCGCTCGATAGATTTTTCAGATTCTCGAGAATAACCGTCGCCTTATACGACCTTTGAGCTTCAAGATGATTCATATATTGTAATTTTACTAATTGTAATTCTATTGAGTATTTTTTTTGTAAAATACGGGCTACAATTCGCTAACTTTTTGCCGAAATTTGGTGTTTAAAAGCTAGAGCCTCTCAGTATTCAGGGGTATTGTTTCTAGCCTGCGAAAACAGCCGTTTCTTCACGCTCCTCGCCGCTTGGGACGTTTCGCGAGGAGGAACGTCTGCGACTCAGCGACAGAAATTCCACATTGAGGACGTATATTAACGTTTACATAATAAATCTGGTAGTTATGAGGTTCCAAGAGCAAATTTGACCAATTTAACGTTTCTCCTGGTCGATTTTGGTAAAGTGTTGTGTTCATTTGCGAACGAGATCCAGCAAAACTCGAACGCTTCTTCTAGAGAAGAATATATTCCACAAATATTGACTGTTTTGGTATAGATTCATCGCGTCTATATTTGACCTTTGTAGCCCTTTGTCTTGTGTCTGTCATTCCTAAACTATGGCTAGAACAATATAACTGCTCCGACGTCCAATCAGCGCTTATGACCGGATTCCGAATTTTACGTCAACAGTATGGAATTTCTGTCGCTAAGTCGCAGACGTTCCTCCTCGCGAAACGTCCTCCAGCGGCTATGAGCGAGGAGAAACGTCTGTTTTCGCAGGCTATATAGTCTCCAAGTTTCATATTTTCGTGGACAACAATACCTAACATTTCTGTATATTTTAAATTCATTGTTAGTTACCGCTGTTCGCGTGAACATACAACCTGTAAAGGTCTTTTGTTCACCTGTTATCAAAGTTTTTCCATGAAAAAAGCGGAGTAAAAAGTATAGAAAGAAAGAGCTAGCCTCTTAATTTTCTTTTATATAGCGAAGTTATTGGGCGAGAGGAATTCACCTTTACTTCAGGCAATAGCTAGTCTGGTATTCTTAAAGTCCTTAATTTTTGTCTTACATTTTGCGGGCAAGAGAAGAAGGCCGAAAGCTTGGCCAGGTACACCAGCTAACAGCTTCAAAAAATAAATAAGATTGCTGGAGGATTCTTTCTGACGAGTTTGCAGTTTAAAGCTTCGGATTTCTGCTCTTGTATGATTTCCTAATAAAAATTAACAGAATTCCTTAAATGTTGAAAATGCTTTGTTGTTGTCAAAATCCAACGCTTCATCAAACGTCAGAAGGTCCCGAAAGCGTTTCGTTTCCCCCAAAATTATGCCATATGATATTGATCACTCACTAACTTTACTAGATCGGAAGCATTTTAAAAACAGATGGAATCAAAAAAGCACTGAAAAATGTTATTCTATAACTGTTTTGATGAAGAACAAAGTCCCTCCTTCGTTCCATTCAATCTACCATGAAATGAGAAAGTCCTTAAATCCACCAAAAGGTAAAAATTACATTTGAACCGTTAGCTTTTCTTTATTGTTAAGGCCAATTAGAAGAAAATAATTTCTTTACGGATTATTAAGGACATAAAATATAACAAAAGAATGTTGTGATATTAAGAAACGCGGCAAACAGTCAGCCACATTCAATAATAAATTTGTTAACTCTTTTGTTTCCTCTAACCTTTCAGCCCAGCGCCATTTTCAACCATATCAGGCGGATTCCTTCCAGCAAACCTTGAACTTCTAACAATGATGTGTTGAACGTCGCGCCACGTCAATTTTTTACTGAAACAAAAAAAAAATCACTGCTTTTACTAAGGGCGCATGCATACTTGCGTTAATTTTTTTGTACATTTTCCATTGTTGCTCGGTATCTAATAGCATTATCCTTATAATTTTATCTTGAAAGAATCCTGTGAAAGACAGAATCCACTTCATTATAAAGGCGTCCGGTGCGGATGTGTCTCGCCGAGCTTTAGTTCGACTCTCACGCATAAAAAACAAGGGCTACTTATTTAAACGTACCTATATTTACTCGAGATTGAGGCTAAGGCCCAGTTTATTGTCAAGGGTCACCTGCCTGGCCAAGCTACCCTGGGCGAGCCCGCCCAGCCGGGTCACTCTTTTGTGATGTTAAGGTCATCACCCACGCAGCCGCACCAACTCTTCTCCATATAAAAACCTTGGCTCACCAAGCCGGAACAACTCAATCAAGGTGAGACAGTCATGTGCGAGCGCTGTTCGTTCGAGCAAAGGAATCAACCTTTTTCTCACATAAAGGTTCGCTAACGTTGACTCGGCTTGGAGGGTGACCCTTCTACTCGGGCTTGTTTTCGCCATATGAACATGTAAACATGCGTCTTTGCTGCTTTCATTCAGGGTCCATGTTTTACTCGAAACTGGACTGTTAGGCCCCGGTTCATACGCCGTACCTCGTATGACCCGAATGGAATTTGAATTTAGTCAGACTCAAACTAATTTAAGAGCCGGCTGAATTGATTCAGATGCCGTAGTTCACATGAACTTCATTCATTGAATTCAGATGCATGTAACTAAAACGAGGAAAAATGAGCAGGGAACGAGTACTGGGAACAGGAAAATGAAAAGTGGGAATAAATTGCGGGAATTGGAAATGAAGTTCCTGATAGGGCTAGGGTTCAAGTTGGGATTTGTTCCAATTTTTAATTTCCCCGTTCCTTCCCGTACTCGTTCCCCGCTCCCCGTTCCCCATATCAGTAACATTCAATTCAGTTCGGGTCATGTGAAGTGGGGCGTCTGAATGGGGCCTAATTAGAGAGCTTGAGCAGCCACCACGAAGATGGCAGTAAGGAAGTCAAAGAAAAATTATGAGTAAGACAACTCTGCACGTGCATGATGCTTAGCTTTTTGTTGTATTTCTTTCACTTCCACAGCGCGTCCACTGAGTAACTTCCTACTTAATGTGACGGTTTTACGGAAGACATGAATACTAGATGTGGAGCTTTCATTCCTATTTTGAGATTGAATATAGTGTTTTAGAGTTCAGCTCCAAGAAAGTTCCCATACATTTGACAAATTGAGAGAGGATAAATAACCGCGATGAAATTTTATAAAAAGAACACAAGTATTTTTTTAGTGACGTTTTAACTGCCGTTGTCCTCATGGTTGCTTAAGCTTCCTATTACCGGTTGTTATCTTTGCTACTTTTGAAGTAATCCGTTTATACACTTAGTCATACTTGGCCTCAAGGGTGAGTGCGATCAATCCTGACGCCATTGCATTCGCGGCAGAGCTTCCACCAAAATAGTATTCACATTTCCCATTCTGACCAGCGGTAACCTGCAACGAATTGTTATTAACAAAGAAGTGCGATTAATACCTCTTGTTAGCCGACTTCAAGTTTGAGATCTGTACAGTGACTCAAAGACCGAGTTTATTTATTTATTTATTTTTTTTGGTCTATGGCCCAAGCGGGAAGCACGCAGGCCATAAATCGATAGGAAAAAAAGCGACGGTCCGTAATTTACAGTACGGACCAGAAAAACAAGGCTTACAACACGCGATATAATAAATATTTTATTACTAACGCTTAGTAATAAGATATTTATTTTATCGCGTCCTGTTCGGGGTACCGGATAGAAAGTGCAGGTCAAGCGATTTGGCGGTCATTTGACAGGCATCAGAAAGTGAAAGTTTTCATTGGCCCAAGAAAACAATAGCACAAACTGAACGCTTTGAAAGTACCACTGTAAGTTTTAGCTACCTTATGTGACGTTGGAGTCTTTTGAAAAGTAAACACTGTGTCTGGCTCGAAATTGCTTCCATCTTTCCTTCGTTGGTCTTTGAGAAAAAAAAAAGCTACAGGGACTCGTTTCTCGAAAGTCCCGGTAACGAAATATAAAGTATAAGGGCGCGGATCCTGGCTAGCAAATTACTCCATTTTGTTTCATTAACTGATGGTTTTATCATGTTAGATGCAAAACTATTGAAACCTCTGTCTTGCATGTAAACAACGACATCTTTACGGGCCCGTTAATTATCGGGGCTTTTGAGAAACGGGCCCCCGGTGACTAAAAGCTTGTCAAGATCAGGTGCAGGCACGTTTGTTAGTCGACGGAACCGCCCGTTTTTCTCTAGCAAAACATCTCGGCTCTCTGCCAGTCCGGTGTCGTCTTCTAACTGTGTCTTGCGATTTTTGACCGGACTGGAATCCTCTTCTTTGCTAAAATTACGATTCAGTTTCTTCGTACGCTTCGCTCTCAAATAAACGCGTATTAGCAAATACGTATTAGAAAACCGAAGTTAACACCCTAGACCTTAGGGTTTACAGACACTAATACTCTCCACCTTATTTTCGAGATAAACAGATTTCGAGCTGCAAAATAAGTATTAGCTTTTGACATTTTGGTCCGTATAGCTTTCGTTATATAGACCACCTGACCAATCACAGGGCGAAAGCAGACTTAGTCATATAATAATTCCATTTACGGCAACAGAAAATGAGCGTTTTTGTGTTTTCAAAACTCTTGTTCAAAAGAACAAAAAATTCAAGAAGTTGGATATGTTAAAGAACCGAAACCGAAATAAATTCTACAGACAGTAGTTCCAACATACGTCAAAGAATTGTGGTCCCTTAACCCTTAAGGAACTTGCTGTATTTTCAAGATTGAAATCCTGACTTACCACGGGGTTTTTATCTCCAAATGAGTCTCTGCTATAAGCAACCGCCATTATGCCAGGGCAGCGTTCTCCATAATAAGGCACTGATCCGTCTCTATTGACACTCGAGATAGCAATAGTATAAATACTGTTGACATAACCATTGTACGCACAGCTGTCTTTTGCTAATATTCCACCGTTACCAGCCGCAAACACAAATATAGATCCTCTTTTTTTACGTCCCTATAGAATAATGCACATTTATCGGCTGTAAATACCATAGTGATGTCACTTTAGTGTAAAACGCTCGACTGCAACACAAGCGTATTACTCCAAACATGCCCGTAAAGAAGTGAAAAGATTGTGTAAAAGTTTAAAGTAACTTAAGTTCAGTATAATTTGTAGAGTTTAAGCACCAGGTTTAAGGCAACGACGACAAATGGCGGAGATAGATACGTGATAAACTGAATTTTCTTTGACATTTTTCACCTTCGCCGTTTGTCGTTTGCCTTGAAGAGTTGACTTAAAACGTCAGTAAAATCTTATTTATTTATTTATTTATTTATTGTTAGCTGTCGCATTCATAAGGGATCGTACAACTGTATGCTTCAATACAACGTTTGCCATAAAAGGACTGTTAAGAAAAGAAAACCGACTTTCTATGAATACTGTAAACTGAGATATATATACGTCGAGCTTTAGGACAAGACGCAGTGATTCTCGATGGCAAACGGAAAGCAACCGCTTGCCGTTTGCCGTAAACGTGACGCTTAAAAGCTCTCTATCATAAGAAGAACAAAGCACATTGTCATCTTGCCTCTTTCGCTCCTTCCTCAAGTGTGGCTTGAGTTGCCCTGCCTGGTCCTTTTACTAGAAAACCTCTATCATCAGGCCCCCAGCTGTTGGAGTATATATCAATGTAGTCGCGGTTAAACATTAGAGCCTTTGCTTCCTTCATATCAGTTGCCATTTCGTCCTTGAATAAGCGAATTCCTAAAAGCATTTAAATATAAAGTTCCAAGCTTGTTTTAGGACTAGATTGACCGGGGAAACTGCATGAGGTTTTGATAATTTGTATGAAAGATGTGGTCGTTTACGTTAAAAGCTAAAAGGAATTTCTTCATTGGAATTAAGACTGTCATTATGGCGCAAACGTACTGAAATAAATCAAATATTAACCAACAATGCAGAGTCGTTGTAAACTAAAAACAAGAAAATCTTAAGTCTCTGTTTTAAAACAAGGCTAATTGCGAAACCTCATTAGATATAGAGGAAAATACATAATTCTACTGAAACTAATCCAACCGACATTTTGACCAAAATCATTATAGAATGTTCAAAGACAATATTATAAAATCTAGGCGAACTAGGGAGAAACTAATGATTTAGGTCTTTCCAGCACCTATAACACAGTCAGACGTAATTCACATTTACCCAGAGATCAGGCCACGTTCTGGTGATTTAGAATCCAATGACGCGATAGCAACGAGAACGCCGCTTAAAAAGTGAATTTACATTGTTTCAGTCTTTATCGCGATTATTCCTACCCACTTGCTTTGTCAAATGTACGCGAACCCTCCTGACTAAATAATGAAAATGAGCCTTACTATCCCGACGCGGTTAGTAAAAATTTCTGTCATTGAAAATCTTACACCTGTTTCTTTTTTGCACACCGTGATTGTGTTTTATCTCGATCAATATATTGTTCTAAAAGATACGCTGACAGCATAATCGAACAGGACGAAAAACGCGCATTTCACAGAATTCAAGGTAACGAGGCCTTTTTGGGATGGGCAGATCTGGACACAGCCTAAATATATATCTTTTGAATTCCAAGGGACCATATCAAAGTTCAGAAAGCGAAATAAAATTTCGTCGTTGCTTGTTTAAGGTGATGTTAAACGAGACGATTCGCAACGACGATTTTTAGCGCAACACAGCGTTCTCCAACATTTTTTGAATAGTTACAACATTGTTCCAACATTGCCACGCTGTGTTGCGCTAAAAATTGTCGTTGCAAATCGTCCCGTGTAACATCACCATTACGTTCTCCATAAAACACGAAATTAGGCATTTTCACGTCGTAGTCGTGCAAACACGACTAAAAGAAATGTACAACAAAGCGTGATGCACGTGCAAAGTTGTTGTTTTGCTTATTAAGGGTGCGTTTCTGTACCAAAATCCACATCCGAATTTTAGTCCGAAAACGGATCTTTCGTTTCTTTACTAAAATCCAAAAACGGGTTATTGATCCAAATGATCCTCAACGGAGGTGGATTCTTTGGATCATATCCAAAACCGGATACTTTGGATACATAGTCCGAAGAGCTTCTTTCCTACGGATCCGAAAAGAGTGAACACTGCCAGCGGTGACTCGAAACAATTTTAATGCATACATCAGCTGTTTGACTACACTGCTCATCTCAGTCCGGTCATTTTTTAACCCGAGCAGGAATTAAACGATCCGTTTTACACGTTTTATCGGAGTGGTAAAATGGCAATGCAATCAGAACCTGCATTGTTCTAGTTCACAAGGACAAAACTACTACACAACTTCGCCGGCGTGTCTTGCAAGACTTTATTTTTCGAGTACATATCTTATTGCAAGATTCGTCTTCATTTGTCCCGTCCAAACTAGTATCCTTGAGATAATCGTCAGAATACAATGAAAGATCAGCAAACTTGCAACACTGTTAGTAACCGTGGATAATGTGGGTCGTTTCTAAAATCCTAATGATCCGGATTTTTGATCTGATCTTGGATTTTAGTAATGAAACGCACCCTTTTTAAACCTATCGTTTTCTAGCCGTTCTCCTCGCCGTCGCGTCGTTGAATCTTTAAGTCCCTAATTTCAGAGAGGGGGGAGCCGGGGCACGATAGAAGAAAGAAAACTGAAAAGGAAAGGAAACGTTAAAAAAAAAGGATTTATCTCAACTGCGATCTCTCTAGAAGAAAACGGTTTTACATTTCTCCTTAACTTTACGGTTTGTTTGTTACTGTTAGCCTTGCGCATTTAAAAGATTGCCTGGATTAATACTTTAGTAGACTGCAAAACAGTCGGGTTTTTTTTTTCAAGTTTCTTTTTTTTTTTCTAAAAATCGGTTTAGCGCAGCTTAATCTTCGGTTTGGCTGCTCGCACGTACTTGAATACGCAAAAATATGAACTGTTTTGCACTCCAATAGGTTAGTGCTCTTTTCAGCGGGCGTACAGATGTAGATCGAGTTATGAAGAACGTCGTTGGAAATCACAAGCAGACTAAAGGCGTGTGTTTGGTCAGAAAGGCCATCTTCTATCTTTTCACCATGGTGGCTGCTCTCATTACGATAGACCAGCAGAAACGTGTTTTACTACTGTGACTGAGGCCATGAAAAAGTAAGAGAACGAAATGTTAGTGAGTTTACGCAACAGGACGGGAGGAAGAAGAGGACGGCAAAACACTTGTGTGTGACAGGGCTATTACTTGCTTATCTTGTCGTTATATTCACTTAACACCAAATAAACAATGCTTTCTGGTCCTCTACAGAAAGATCTGTTTAAAGGAAAGTGAAGCCACGGTTTGGCGAAAAGTTGATTCAAACAAAATTATCGTCACGCTTGTCACGTAAGGGTTGCCGTCTTCTTTTCTCTCCCGTCATGTTGCGTAAGTTCACTATTCTTACCTCCTATCCTTGCGTTGTAAGCCAAGCCAACGCCGCAAAATCCATTATTTCCTTTTGCAGCAATTATCCCGGCACACTTTGAGCCATGCCTAATGGTTAAAACAAGTTGAGTTAAAAAAGTCCCAAGTCATGTGCAGATTGAGATTAGGCCCACAAGAAAAGAGGTACTTAGGTTTCTCACGATAATTGCTTAAGAGAGTGTTAATCACTAACTCCAGAGGATGCCAGCATTAGCGGTAAACTCATACCTCCAGTCCACAGAGGTAAAATGGGATGGTTATAACCTCCACTTGAATTATGCTAATGAAAAAAAGAGGGACTGGCAAAATATGGCTTTTAAAATTACTCTGGAAAATAATTTATATTGGTAGAGGTAGACTAGCCGTATCCACAGTCCTTATTTACTTGCAAGGCTGAGAAGTTCACCCGGGAACCTAGAAATACTTACTTACCCAGACATAACGTAACTGCTACGCGGTTCAGGATGAGAATCGCCATCAACGAAATCCTTACTGGCTTTTTTATCCTACGAAAAGCAGAAGGTATTAATGAACTAGCTAAGGAATTTATAACTAAAGTATTTCTTCCTTTTCTTTTCCTTCCTTTAAGGGACACAAACACATTGTGTGAATGTAACTGGAGTATTTTGTTCTCAGAACAATATCCATGACTGCATATTGAATACAGAAACAGATCTTAAGTAGTCCTTCGCACACATGCGTACAAAAGCAACTACAAGCTAAAACGCAGCTTTTTACTGACACTCACGTAATTCTCGCGCAGCTCTGGGTGGTTCGTGTTTAGTCCTTCGTCGACCACGGCCACAACTATTCCAGCTCCGGTATAGTTCATTGCCCAGACCTCTTTAACATTGTAGTTATTCTCCGTAGTTGCATTCTGACAAGTTCATGACAAAAAATGCATGGCTTTATTGATTCATTAGACCACAATTCACTGGTTTGAGTCAACATCTTTTCTAGAACCTTTTGGTCAACTTTATTCATTTATTTATTTACTCAGGTTTGCAAATTTTGGCAGATTCACCGCAACGGGGCATGACCTCAATTACTGCGGGCAAGTAACAGTATCTTCGCCCATTATAGATGGACCACACTTACGGGGTTTACGCGACCTGCTCTTCTCGAACAGCAGTGTGGGTTCTTTACGTCCCCTTACAATTAATAAGGAAGGATGAAGGAGACAAGGCTTAACGTCACCTCTCAATGACGAGATCATCTGAACTGAGACAAGATCTTGAATCACAGTCAACCAGTAAAGACCCTGGTTGTTGTTCCGGGCGGGGTTTGACACCACGTCTTCCCGATCGGCTGACTGGCACTATCTACACTGAGCTATCCGGGCGGATGTGTGGATTGAGCTATACACAATCGAACATTAAGGGACACGATCTTAAAAATGGTCACTTTATTGTCCTGGTGGACACACTGATCCAGTTCTTAAACGGCTTAAGTCTCAAGAGTGACCAACATCAATTTTCTCCAGTGAAGGGCTAAGGGACTGGCGAAATTTGGCGTTTGCTATAACAAGGTTTCATTATATCGAGGTTCTTTGTCATACATTTTACTATTACTGGGGTAAGGACAGGGTAAGGAAAATCATTTGTTAGACATGTACCTAGGACTTATAGAGGTTTATTGCATGTTATGTCTATCGAGGACCTTCTACTATACGTTGTATGCTAATTTTTATTCTCATACTCGACTTGATAATGACCAAAGCATGATCCACACGTCATTGTAAATTTTTGCCATTTATTTTTACCTTAAATATTATTGTTTTAAAACACCCTCGCTGAAAAGAGATCATAAGGCATTGCTTTAATGACTTATGACTTCTATAACTTACTATGTACCACTGCAAACCGATGCTTGGATCATCAAACTGCACATTGAGGTTAGAATATAACTGATAAGATTTTAAGGTCTGTTGCTCCAACCAGAGTACCTGAGAAAGGATTGAAAACAAACAAATAATTAAGAAACAAACAAACAAAAAGAAAAGGAAAGAACAAAGAAAGAAAAACAGACACAAAAAGAAAAAAAGTAGCAACAAGAATAGAAAGGAAGAAAAAGTAAAAAAGGAAAGAAAAAGGAATATAGACATTCAGAAAGAGTCTGAGGAGAAACAATGACAATGAATAAATGAATGAATGAATGAATGAACAAATGAAGGGACAAACAAACCAACAGGCAAACAGATGAATGAAAAAAGGAATGAATGAATGAATAAGAGAAAGAAAGAAGGAAGGAAGAAAGGTAGGAAAGAAATAAGAAAGAAATGTGATCAAATGAGTAAGTGTAGCTTAAAATAACTACAAGTATGTGGACTATGTGTCTGTACAAAGTATTACAACTTTCAAGCCCTGGCAAAATGGGCGCAACATTTTTGGCCAACAACTCTTAACAGTTGTTGCATCCATTTGCAGTTAGCTAAAGGTTTGACTGGTTTCAAACTTTGAACAACAATTCCCAACAACATGCAACAGGGTGTGCAATTGGACAAAACATGTAACATCCAACAATGTTGGGAGCTGTTGGCAAACAATGTTGCATCCATTTGCAGGGGGTTTAGCATAAGATTAGTTTATTAGTGACAATATTAATAATGGTAGCAACAAACTCATTGTTTAAGTTATACAAAATCATTTAATTCTAACCTGGTCTTCACTCAACAGGTTTTCACTCAAATGACTGCTTGGTGTTGATGAATGCTCATGTACCACATCACAACGGAAACTGAAATATGTGGAGACAACCTGAATATAAAGACACAGAAATCAAGATAATTGATTAAAATGTGTAAAGTTCTGTTAATGACTGGATTTTAAGGTAGTGTTGGTTCTAACAAAATTTTTGAAAGACCATGAGAGGCAGAGATGGTTCAGTCACCTTTGGTTGCTGGGCCAGTGGCAATAATTATCTAGGATGGTTAACATTTCCATAATAGCCATTTTTGGCATGTTTTCTCTGCTTTAGACTGTCTGTTTAGCTATATCATTAACAAACAAAACATCAAAACAAAAGACATACAAAAGAACATGATCGGAATTAATAACGCTTATTTTGGACTTTTTCTGTGGGTGTAAGGAATTCGACAAAAATTATGGTAAAATAGGGCAACAAAATTTTGCATACTCACATATGCATTAAATCAAAGTTATTTTTTGTTTGTTTTTTTGTTAACTCATAAGTGAATTGCTATCATGCATTACAATTTACTAAACTGACTTGGAAAAAGGCAAGTTTACATTGAAAGCACAAATAGACAAAATTAAGACTAACAAAATATTACTATTTCAATTCAACCAGTGTGTTTCATACAATGTATGTACATGCTAGCATGAAAATCAGCATGATGGCTTTAGGTTTTCGTATTAAAATTCCCAAACCATTTCACATACTCATATCCATTTTAATTTCATCACTAAGCTTACCCATGTTAAAATGGCGAGGAAAGATAAATCATTTTGCCAACTTTGTCTACAACCAAGGTGTCACAGAGGAAACCTTCAGTACATACAAGCTGCAAGTCATGTATTTATCCCACAATAGCACATGCAACACCTATGCAGCATGTTGTCACTCTCTGAGTAGGTGTACAAGTAAGTCATCAATTTCTTCATGTAAAGCATATTTCCCTACTTTGAAAACGCCTTATTACCATGTATGTTTTAGTTGAGGAAAACGAGAATCGAGAATTCCATTGATGGAAAATCTGGCCGCGCAAATTTACATGTGTGCGTGACCACGCGCATTGTGTGACTAAAATCACTTGAAACGCCGTTCACTTTTTCGTGTTTTTCTGTATGATCATTGAGATCGAGCACTTACTGTCATGGAAGGTCATCTTGCTTTCAAGTGTAATTGTAGCAAAGGAGAGAGTCCCACATCCACTGATAAGGCGGGAGGCGGGAATCCCTCGGTAAATTGATTTGAACAAAAATTAAAGATGGCTACCCGTTTCACGATTAAGGTAATAGATTTTCGATTTAAGATTAAACGCTCGCTTTCGACCATCTGATCATGTCTAATGGGAAAAACAGAGGACTACAGACAGCCTACCACTCGACATTTTCATAAAAAAGAAGCACAGTGCAAGGTACAGAATCACCACTACGTCGGTTTGCAAGAGAGCTTGAGTGAGTCGTACATGTACTTGGGGATTGGTACCCAGCCAGAGAAACGAACGGGATTATGGGTCAAAAAAAATGGCGGGCGTTTTAACTATTAATTTAATAACCGGTCAGTATAAAAGATGGACTGCGGACTGCGGACTGCGGACCACGGACTGCGGACTGGGTATAAAATACGGACTAGGTATAAAACGCGGACTCCGGACTGAGTATAAAACACGGACTAGGTATAAAACGCGGACTACGGACTATGTATATAAAAACAGCTTTAGAAGGTAAAACTGAGAGAAATAGAAAGCGGACTAGCAAAAACAGTAGTCCCAGCTTTAACGCTGTTCACGTAGTCTATTCTTCCCATGGAGAAGGAAGGTTATGCCGGTACTCAAGGCAACTGAAATTAAACTCTGAATTTTATGAAAAGAAGGAGTTTGAAGAGATTTCAATTTGCAGTTTTACACCAATAAGAAGCACCGAATTAAAAAAAAAAATAGTATTGGTATTAGTCAGATCAGTAAAATTCTTAGCGGACGCCACAATTCCGTTTCAAATAAAGCCTTGGGAATATGAGGACTGAATGAAGAACTCAGACGAGAAGGTCAATGCGATGCACAAAGCAGTATTTAGGTGCAAGGGATTACTCACATACGTGAATAATAACCGAAATGCGTCATTCAACGTTATATTCTAAGTGATGATTATGATGACATGATTTACACCCTGCTCCTGATCCCCGGAAGGGGGTACTACTGGGAATTCTTCGTTGGGGTGTAGTACCCGGTTCCCCGAATCCTGACCTTATTGCAGACCAAAAAATTGTCATTTTCCACACCCGTTTTCAGACTAGATCTCTAAAATCCATACCCATTTTCGGACCTGGCCTAATTTAGCCTGTTCCAGGTTCTCAGATAGTTGGGGAGACTCCCCAGTTTTCTCCCGTTTTATTTTCGTGTTTTCGCTTTCTCAATTCATCGGACCCAACTATCTTAGAGCCTTGAACAGGTTAGGTATGATTAGGCAGAAATTATGTCATCATTACCAAGTTAGAGCGGAAACAAAAAAAATTCTCCAAATGCATTTCGAATTCGCACATTTCTATTTCGTTCTTATTCATTTGGAATTGAAACGATAAATACGTCCATTCATGTACGCTCCCGTAGTTCCCTCGAAAACCATACCCGATTCCACACCAAAATGGGCAAAGTGTTTTCAGACCAAAAAGGCCCAAAACTCCTACCCTTCCCTTATATAAGGGAGTACCCCCCTGATCCTGACCCCTTTCATGATTGTTAGAGACCAAGACAAGGTCTAAAAATGGGTGAAGAAAATAGCATTTTGATCCGGCTCATGATTCAGAGAACCGGGCGGGACACCTCCACCAAGAATCTATAAGAGTATTTACAACTTTAACTCACGAGTCTTGCTATTTAGCGATCTTTTGATCTTATTTTTCCTTACCTAGAACCAATTTGCACGGTTTTTACCAAAGTAGTCCGTAGTCCGTATTTTATACCCAGTCCGCAGTCCGCAGTCCGCGTTTTATACCTTGTCCGTGTTTTATACCCAGTCCGTATTTTCTAGTCCGCGTTTTATACCTAGTCCATATTTTATACCCAGTCCGCAGTCCGTAGTCCGCAGTCCGCAGTCCGTGTTTTATACTGACCGATTTAATAACACATTTAAATTTATACACTGACGAGGTCGATAATTTAACACAACAAGATATGCGATAGGACAGGAGTACTTTGCTTGTTGCAGACCGGAGAGGAGCAAAGTGGTTTGTTCCGTTGGTGGATGTTCGATGTTGGTTTAATCCACTGGGCGTTCTATTCGTCAGTATTCATTATTGCATTTGGATGAGCGTTGGCTGGGTGTTTTAATTTATGCTGACTTTCTCTTCACTACCTGTTTTGAACGTGTAACACATGCTTTTATTGCTTTTTACGGCACAAGGGTGGTTCTTCGTCAAATTCTCCGAGAGAGTAATTTTCCTTGGCTCAAGGGGGAAGCAATCACGTACAGTTGAGTTAATTATCCAGTGCACCTTATACACAGCATGATTGAGATAGCCCAACCATGCGAAATCCTTGAAATGTTTTTGAGGAAATAAAGCTTATAGACTGGATAGTACGAAGCACCATTTATAAGGTATGGCTCCTCCTGTCTTGTTAACAATATTTAAGTTTATTTATTTGCAGGTCTACTATTTAAAATCAGGTGAGGTCACCTCTCCATATCTAATGGAATGTAGACTAGATGTATATATTAAAATGCAGTTGTGTGTTATAGTTATTAAACTACAGGTTCTGTAAGATAACTATTTTGCCTTCCAAAGCTACTACTCCTACATGTAATTGTTAGTTTCCAATCCTTACAGTCCCCAAATAATTTTGTCAAGGTATCTACCATCTATTTCCCCATGTTGTGCTTTTAGCCTCTCAAGGTAAGCCCTCTTCCTCTGTCTGATTTATTTTACGTCAGTAGCCTGCTTGCTTTCTGGTATAGCCAGGTCATTGTCAAAAATCATACATGCTGTATAGAAATTGGTCTTAAAATATGAATTTTTTCTTAAATTGCCCCTACATTGTAGTTCCATTAAATCACCTAGAGCTCTCCTTAAACCGGGAGTTGGCTGAAATCACCTTAAGTTGCACTTAATTGACTTAAATCGCTGAAGTATGGCTGCTTGATTTCCTAAAGTCACTTATAATTGCATCAGGGCCTCTTCACATGAGCCCAGTTAACCAGGCTGGCCTGGTTTCCAAGGTCTCGCCTGACCTCTAAATCCTTCATAAAATTTTGGATGTGTATGAGAGGGCTGGCTGGCTCGGTTTTTAAGATCTCGGTTTTGCCAACCGAGACCTAGGTCAGTGGGCTGGAAAATTTTGCCATATGAATAGTTCAGCCTGGCTACCAGGATGAAAGCATAATGAATTCTTCACCAAAGGGCCCTCCAGTTGGCATAATCTTGCTTTGCCTGATGTAATTTCCACATCATAAGCATCCCATTTAACTGCAGTGATACAGCAAAAAGAGCTACCAAAGCCATGATAAGCACTTGCCTCTTTTCTCAAATTTAGCACTAGAACTTATCCTTAGGATCTCCTTCAGAAACCAGGATGAAATTTCTCAATGAAATGAACCCAAGGCAATACACAAATTGGTCCTGGTAACTGGGCCCACATGAAGAGGCCCTTAATAATTGCCCGAAGTTATGGGACTAAATTATAGTAATTATAGTAAGAGAGCTATTGTGTTACATTTATTGTGTACTGTTTTCTTTTAGGCATAAAACGTTGTTGTGGTTTCTACATTGTGTAAATTAACTCTCCTATTTTCCTAAAGAACTGAAATTCAGTGTGCAGGTTTTGTCTTTGTGAAATATTCTTCGTAAGTTTTTCTACTCGATACCCATACTCTAATTATCACTTTCTTCTAGGGCCAGGAAGGATTACTTAAGTATTATTTAAATGGGAATAAAATGGGTCATAGACAAAATAAGAGAAAAAGAAGGACAATTTTGCTGAATTAATAATGTGTGTGTTCTTTTTTTTTTTTACATGTACATTTGCAATGGTAACATATTATTCATGTTCCAAGAAACTGAGTGCATGTGGCTTAAGAGACTCAGTGCACTTCCAGCTCTGCCTGTATTGTATTCTATTCTGGGCTTTTACATGTAGATGTTGGGGATTTCCATGTTTATACTACTACAAGAGAAATTTCTTCAGAGCAGTGGTATTTCAGCTTAATTTGAAACACCTACATGTGAAAATTACAAAACCTTTGTGTCTAGTAGTATAAACATTTAATAGCATGATTTGTATGTGATATTTGGTGCAAAAACCACTTGTCATATTTCAAAATTGTCTCAAATTTCATTCGCCAAACGGCTCGTGAAATTACGTATAACAATTTTGAATTATCACTCGTGGTATTTATGCCAAATATCACTACAAATCATGCTATTACCTATACTAATTTTAAAGTGTTTAGAATGCACTTTTGTCAACTACTTTTAAAACCTGTTTTAGTAAACACCCTTGTATCTTTGCTTTAATGATTTGACAGGAAGTATGAAAAATTGCGCTTTTAGACAACCGGATTTACTATTTTGAGATGTCTAAGGTAGGTTAACTTTTTGGGAGGGGTTTGTGGGGAGGTTCCATGAATGGCCTACTCGGGGAAGATCTTTTCCAAATCAGCCCTCCATTTTGTTTACCCCCTTTTTTATGTAAATTCAAGACTGTTAACCCCTCCCCCACCCCCCACCCCTCAATTTCAGCCCTTAAATTAGATCAGTTTCGTGTATTCATTCCATGATAAATATGACGCAAATGATTAAACGCTAGGTGCAAGTAGTTAGTGAACCTGCGATAGTTTTAAAACTTCACTAAAAGTTTTGACCTACCCGGCCTTCGTTTACAAAGCCATGCTTCTGTGCCAGTTTGTCAGCCTCTGCGGTATCTCCCTTTATTTGAACTAGCCATTTGTTCGTGTAGATTTGGCTTTTGTCGTGACAAACTGTAAGAGCGAATTGTGCTGTTACAATTGTACAAATTAGAGTTTTTGAAACCATCTTACCTTGAACGCGAAATGAGGAAATTACGAACATTTGCGGCCCACATCAGCGTGAACCATTTCGTTTATTTTATTTCCTGTTTTTCTGAAAATGAAACACAAGACGTGTCAGCAAAAACTCTGAACTACCGCCCTGTCTCAAAGAAAAGAAAAAAGAGATGAAAATTAAAGAAAACAGGAAGTCGGGCAAAACTAAAGAAATCTTAAAAATTCTTCGGTTTTTTGAGCCTCCCACGTACTCACGTAGGAGGTCAATGAATCCCCCACAAAGGTTAAAATAAATTGCCCCGAGAACAGCTTACAATCCAAACATAAAATCCAAGTAATTCAGTATTCGTACCTGCTTTTCTTTAACCGTGTGACTTGCCGGATATGTTCTTAGTGCGACTGTCTTCTGCAGTTAAAGATTCTCGTAGGATTGAAGGTCGCTTACGTTTTTGTAAGCTGTGTAAACTTTAACAGACTCAATAAATACCATACGTGGGTCTTGAAATTAACACAAGTCAAAAGTAAATTATCAAGATTTTTTTGTGTTTAGTGGAAATCGCAAAAACTATCCTTAATTACGCGAATCAGCGGTAATATGAAGTCGCCGATCAAATAAGTAGGTGAAATAATAATAACAAATCACGTATAAAAAGCTGCTCATGCTATATACACTTTTTTTGATCCTCAAAGGTCATGCAAAACATCACTTTCCTGTTTATTTTTTTTATCTGTTTAAAAATAATATTGCCCACAATAGTGCGCATCAGAGCCACGACTTTTTTAAAATTAATATCCTATAATGCCTCTGCCACAATGGCGGGCGATTTTTTTGTGACTTAATTAAAATGTATGTGTCTGTCATAAGAAATGACGAAGTAAAGGCTGTTATAATTGCATTAATTTTTTGTCTCATCAGCCTTTTCACATCACATATTCACAGTACGCATTATTCCAGTTCTGAAATATGAAATCTGCGTCAAAGCGTTGAGCCTTCAACGCCTCTGATCCAGACTTGTGCGGCAAAAGGTCGGCTAAAAGCCAGGTCAGTATGTTTTGGCAGTTTCACCACGCACTATTTTTCAAACCCATTAATACTCCTCTCTTTTTATAGTTAATCCCTGCATCTAGCAGTGTCGTCTATTCAATATTTATCATCAATACTGGGAATATCTTAATGGCGAAGATCTATCCACGCCAATCTGTAAGAGGGATACATGTACACATAGGAACAAGAGCCATAAGATTATGGCAGAAGTAGCACTATAAAAACAAGAATAATCAGAAAAAACAGTAATCTGTACAGCAAGAGAGGTAATTTTCATATTTTGTTACTGAAAAGAAGGAAGTTATAGTGTCGTATTAATAGATTGTAAGATCCGTAAATCCTGACAATCTTCACGATCACGAACCTCCTCAATTCAGGGAGGAGTTTTGGCAAGGAACCGAAACAGTAGGCTGCTCGTCAAACTCTTGGACATCTTGCTAGAGGGGGGAGGTACATAATAGGGAGGAGGGAGAAATCGGAGCGAAAATGTAGGGAGGAGGGAGAAAGGAGGCTCCTTAAAGATTTCTCTTAGCCGTTGTTGGTTTTGTATGAGGTGCCATTTTCCCATAGTATTTTCTTCAGTCTAACTAATTAAAAGCCGGGTGATATTGTGTCAAAAAACTGAGGTAGTAGTATTTTACGTGCGCATTTGTTTCTCTGTAGACGGGCTCTTTTCCTGTCGGCGAATTTGAACTCAGAGAGGTACTTTCTCACAATAGGAACAGGGTAGCCTCTTTCTATCTGGCGATTTTCGAAATTTTTGACACTTTCCTCAAAAGTGGTTTGAGAGCTAGGGATTCAGTCCTTAAACGCCTGAGCGCTTCTTCTTTAATGAAGCATTTCTTCATGCCTGGTGGTTGACATGAGTACGTGAAAGTCGTCTGTTGGCTTATGTACTCCTGGTTGGTTTATAATGTGTTGCACGTCTAGGATTGGTTCCTTGTTGAATCTGACCCCGGCCCTTTGTACAGTTTTGTGTCCAAGAAAGTGATCTCTGTTTCTGACTTCTATGCTATGAATTTGATATTAGAGTGAACGTTATTTGCCTTTTGCACGATTTTAGCTCTCTATTTTGTCTAGACCTATGTTCCATAGGGATAACACATCGTCAATATATCTTTTCCAAAACGGCGGTTCAATTACCCTGGGTGCCCAGAGACTTTTTATGCGCGGTTTCGATCTTGTTCGGTAAAGTCTTTATTGTGACCCGGGCGAAAAACTTTTTTTAGCGCGTTTTTTCTCGCGGCTTCGCCTCTAATGCCTTCTACCTTCGCTCCGAAAGATCTGTGGGCCTGCAGCCGACACTGAAGCATCCCGCTGCTCGTGAGAAAAATCCTCTGGTGACCAGAGTACGGTTCAATACAACTCTGTCTCAATATTTGGTTTTCTCTCTCAGTCTTATTGGTTTTGTTTTCTTTGTTTTATTTTTCAATGTCCCAACTTCATGGGCGTAGCGTGACCATTTTGACAAGTACGCACACGGGTCCACTGATATGGTTTCCAAAACTTCATATAAAATATCGTTTTTGCCAACCCCCCCCCCCACCCTTGCTTGCTTGCTTGCTTGCTTTTCTTTTTAAATACATATTTCGGCAGTTTACAGGCTTGTTTAAAATAGAACGTGGCATTGAAAAAGCTATTAAAACGTTCTTTTTTGAGCTGGTACTGGATCGTTTACAAGCACAAGGCGAGGGGCCCTCCCTAAATAAACTTCCAAAGCGCTGAATAATTCACACGAAATTCAAAACCTGTTTCAAATAAGATGTTTCGTTCAAATACTAAACGAAAATTTAGCAAAACATTTTATGTTAAGAATAAAAGATTAGCTCTTCTGTCACCTTTATTTTTTCGCCTGTCACTTAAGAAAAATGTCCACTTAAAGCGTACTTTTTCTGTGCAGAAATTTGGAGTTGAAATGCATCGGTCAGTGAAAGAATTGCGACGTGTGCGTGGTTGAGTAAATTCTCCGCATAGTCTGATCCATGATTACCCAGTTGAGCGACATTAACGTAATCTTAATTGTTAGAATTTTTTGACATTTGTAGAGAGAGAGAAAATTAAAAAAAGCAGTAGCTTTTGGATGGAAAAACTTTTCAGATAAATCTTGAAAGGAATTATAATCATGCAGTCAGGATCGATTCTTTGTGGCGACTAATGTGTTTGCATGAATTTCCCCAGTCCGCCTTCGTTTTCAGGAATACGCTATGTTTTCTTTTTAACAATTCTGATGCACACATCAGCAGGCTAACTGCTCATTTCGTCTTTCAAGCATTTAAAAGACGAAAGAAATATAATTAACTCTACCATTCCATTATATCTTCATTTCCTTAAATTTAGCTGTTTATTGTTATTTTAATCGGTATCACCTGTACAAAATGATAATGCTGAAGAAACTTGTTGTTGTAAGTTGTTGTTGCTGTTAAATGGCTAGCCTGTGAGCAAGCTCTCCTATTTGGGCAAGCGAAGTGAGCCTCGCGAGAACGCGCGAGCGAGACTCTCTTCATTCGCCCAAATAGGAGAGCTTGCTCGCAGGCTATTAAATGGCTTTTACTTATAACAGAAACGTTTTTAAAAAATCCTGCCAATTTCTCGACTACGCACGTGCGTAGTCGAAGGGAAACATGCTGCAAACAGTAAATGTGCCAAATACTACTGACAATTAAGCCGAAACCTAAAAAGGAAACAAAGAAAATTATATCCTTTGTCTCAGATTCGTTGCATGCGAAGCGCTGAAATATCGTTGTCAATCTTCGCTTAATCGCCTTTATCACAGACGAAAATCATTGACAAGCTTTTTTGTTTGTGGTTTCTTTTTGACTAGGTTTCAACTCGCCCCACCAGAAGATGAGTGCATTTTTAGTGAGCATTGATTCCTATCTGTAGCTTCCTGTCATTGTAAAAGGAATTCAAGTGTTCCTGTCAAATCTTCAACACCTCCTACTCTCTTTATAAAGACGTTACCACAAAGGCAGTTCCAGTTTGTATTGCAGTAGTTGTGCTGCTGCCTCTGACACCAAGCTAATAAACAGAAGCTAATCAACCTCAACGGAGATATCACCGTAAAATGGTAGGATTGTTAAAATATCAAGAGATAATGTTTTTAGTCGCAAGTAGTGCATTGATGTTGCAGGCGTTTGTTTTTACGGGTTAGGTCACTGAGCCTTGAATCGATTTGGGGACCTTCTCCTCTTTATTTCCTATCACAAGTACGATTCCTAAGACCATGTGTCATAGATAACGGGAGATGAAGTACTCTACCTAAATCCTATGGTCACTTTCTGGCTTGAAAGCAATGGTGGTGTTAGTTGTTAAATGTGGTCTTTTGTGCCCCCATTTCATGGTTACTCATGTCATTTGTATTATTTTTTTTTTAGGCTTACCGTGCGGTTAAGTCTTTGGGGTTTTTATTTCTTATCTACTACATCCATTCCACTATCTCGTCTCAGGTATGTGAAGAAGGAATAACTTTTGTAACTATCCTTGACTAGCAAAAGTCCCTTCCATGGAATGTTTCCTCTCAATGTTTGATGTTTAGCCAAGACTAAAAGCGAAGCTTCCGTTAATATGACTTATAACTCGCTAAAAACAAATTATAAGCCGTTGCAAAGAAATCTGCGGATACCTTGTTTTGACGTACGGTTGTCAATTGACCATCCAATATTAGTAAGATACAGTAAAAACACGCATATAAAAACCTATTGCTTTAAGAACTTTAACAAGCTAAAATTTGTCATTTACAGCAGTTACCTTTACTAACACGCGCCCTCGATTTTTTTTTCTTCCGTTCAAACCTGCGGTTTGGTAGACGTCAATCAACCGTTACCATGGTTTTCACGCGTTGGCCAACAGAAGATTCTTTCCCCGTTTCTCGAGCATTCGGAGGAACATTCCGGCGTTTAAGCCGTTTTTGTAATATTTTGCTAAAGGATGACTGACACCGCTTCATTTCAAGATCACGAGAAGTAAGAATTTGTTGAGTGTTTGTTGGAGGAAACTCAAATTATCAACTTATTTACACTGTATTGACATAAGCTTTCTCAATACACGTTCGCAACTCGTCTGAGTTCTTGGTACTGCAGGTAGTTCTGGATTCTATTCGATAACATGAAGAATGATAAGTAGAAATTCATTTTCGAAAACAGCCTCCATTCAGAGAAAAACGTTTTTCCCTTGTCGGTGTGATATCTTTTGTTTCTTTGATTTCTACTCCTTGGCGAATCGTCCACGGCTCTCCGCATGTTTTCATACAATCAAATAAATAAATAACCTGAAAACTTTTACGTATTAAACTATAGAGACTCTTTCGGCTATTTCACCCAGCTCGCAGAGACCTCGTTGTTTTAACAATGAATGTAATCCTTCATGTTAATGAAATAATTAAAACCGCTGTCGTCATTCGAAATTATTCTTTAATTAAAGTCTTCGCCCTTCATTCAGCGACGAGGGAACCTTCTCTGTCAGAGCGCGTGAGAAAACCATGGAAACAGCTAGTTGATTGACGTCCACGAAAACTCAGGTTTCAACGGACAGAAAAAACCCCTAGAGGGCGCGTGTTAGTGGTAACCGCTGTAAATACCCAAAAATATACGAATCTGTTCAGCCTGGCGAAGAAAAAAAGGTTCTTATGGAGAAAAAAAAACATCACTCCAATTGATGGTCAAAATTCTGGATTTTAATTGTGTTTGAGACTTCTGACAAGAAGTTATATTGTGTGTATGTTTTCTTTCATTTACATTTGTTTGGATTCTCATCAGAAATATGTTTTCCTTAAAGCTAAGGTGCAATATAGACGATTTAAAATCGAAAATATCCATATATTTCTGGCAATGGTCAGACACTACGAGCTACTACGAAAACCTCAGAAAATAAGAACCTATTAAGAACATAATCAGCCTAAATTGGGAAAACCTACCCTAAAATTCTAGGTTCTTATATGCGGTTTTTTACTGTATACACCGACGTTGACTAATAAGATGGACGCAAGCTTCATGTCTGGGACTCCCTTCATATCCCTTGAATAGTTTCCCCTTCCCCTACCCAGAGTCTGCACGGACGGACGGAACAACGGGCGTACACTAACGTCGTCACCAAAATTTTTCTGATTGGTGAGTTTCCAAATACTATTCAAATCAAGGACTTCGCTGCAGGCTCTTCGCGCGAGGAAGCTCCGCTATGATTTTCGCCCTCGTAAAGTGATAGAATACAGGGTGCTAAGTTCGTCAAAATTTAGGTAAATGATCGATTAAGCGCCGCACCTTTACCGAAAATTATGTAGAAGACCCGCTCTCGAATAAGCCCCGCGGCGCTAATTTGGGTATTTACAAATTAACGTCCCACCTTTGTTACAGCGCTTGATATAAAGAGATGTTAAAACCATATCGCTTGAGAAATAAGACCCCGACCGATTCGTAAGTTCTAAAGATTTAGGGAAACTCTTGAAACCGGGTTCATATAACAGTTCGAGGTGCACATTTTTTATACTAAACTGTGCATAAGTACGAACATTAACCACAAAGGACTGCAAACGAATGTGCCGAAGAACGTAGGATCTATGAAGATCTGATCAGCAAAAATAGTTAAATTAACTTTGCAAGACATTAACTATGACACCGAGAGAACTCAAAACAGAGCGGGATTGTAGCCATTGACAGCTGTTTCGCTATTATTGTAGCTAGTACTTACCTCTTTTTACTTCTCTCTATATTTCCCTTAGTGTTTTGTTGAAGCGCCGCTTTCGTATAAGTGCCGCGGCGCTTAATCGATCATTTACAGTACTCACTAAGGGCCGTTTATAATTTATGTGATGGGGGAAGGCGGGGGGGGGGGGGGCTATGGGGCCATTAATTTTCATCCAAAACATTTAGGTGGCCCATCGAAATTCAATTGGTACTCTGTATAGGGGGAGGGGGAACAGAGAAAAAGTACGAGACTGACATGGGAGATCGATGTTTATTAAAGTCCAATGAAATATCAGGTGATCTCCCGCGCGAACAAGTGATACATGTATCTTCACGTGTGAAAATAACATGTTTTATTTGTTACATATCATCACAAAGCCTTGCAAATACATTCGGTTAATACGTGAAAACTCCTTCTAGTCAACCCAAATGATTCTGACACCTGTGGTCATAGGATGAAGCTCGTGGCCCTTCGACCACTTCTGGTACATGTACTGTATTAGTTGTAATTTTGTTTTTGTTTTGTTTTGTTTGTTTTTTTTTTTTTGAGTATTTGTTACCTTTGCCATTCAGCATTTTTAGGTTTAGAATAACAAAGTAGCTATAAGGGAATGTATCATGTGTAGGGGGTTTACGAGCAATTCGCTCGCTGAGCGTAGAGGTACCAGGTATCTGTTTTTACATCTTGTTGTTCTTTAATCTTTACAGGGGCTGTTATGTCTTCTTTAAAGCATCACTTAACGAATTCTGCTAGACAACTAACTGTAACTAATCTCAACTACTCTCTCTTTTGTGCTAAACACTGGCAACTTATATAAGTAAAACGTAGGTACGTTTAGGCTTGCTGACCATAAGAGTTACAAACGCTTTTCCGAGTGACTTAAACGAATTTCCTGTTGATAACCAAAGTGGAATAAACAGACCCATAAGAAAACCAATGAAAGCGTGACAGCTAAATCCACGAGGCTCTACCTCAAACCAAAACAGGAACTCAGATGTAGGTAACAATCAAGGTCAGCGACGGTTCCAAAACGTGCCCACTTCACAGGGGCGGATCTAGGGGGAGGGTGCAGGGGGTGCGCACCCCCCCCCCCGAGATGACCTGCGGTTTTATAATACAACTGGTATTCTGCGAAAAAAAAACTATGTGGTTTATTGGTGTTGAAGTAGAGCAAGAGACGAGTGCAGTCCCTCCTAAAAAAAATCCTGGATCCGCCCCTGCTTCAAGTACTGACAATCAAATTTAATAAATGACATTCATGTTGAAAAACTACTTCAAAAGGTAATAGAATTTGAATACCTGTCGACACAAATACGGATTCTGAACCTTGATCTATAAACTGATCATAACAAGACTCTAGTCACAAGTGAAACGTCAAGCACAAACACGAAATAAACTTAAAATAACCTTCAAAATACTTCACAACACATGCAAATGATGTACTATAATTCATTTATAAAGCTTTAAAATTTAAACTGTCCACTATGTTTTTTCCATTCAGATGTTATATAATAAAGTCACAATAAATAATCTATTTTATGCAATATTAAGTTCAAGTTATAAAAAAAACTTCATTGGCTTAAATATTGTTTGTATCAGCAATTCAAAGATATTTTAAAGCAAATATGGTAGATTGCTGGTGATAGGAGTTGTGGTAGAGAGGAAGGGGGAGAGATGGTCATGGTGTTTTACCTTTGTTCGCAAGCTCTCATGAGAGGTGGCGGGTAGCAGATAAAAATATCTTACATCATCAGGGAGGGGGTTGGGGGCTAGGAAAAAAATATTTAAGAAAAAAAATTATGAACGGTCCCAAACCACTTTTAATTTGGAAGCCGTCACTCATCACCTTATCGGTTTTTTTTTTTTTTGTTAGCACATACTTGAAATAGAGGAGAAGGGAACTAAGTTTGCGGAAGGAATCGAAATTGATGAACAGAGAAATGTGGCAGTCTTCCGAGTCCCTGCTCACAATGACGTCCTGGGAGCTGACTTCTACAACGATTTTCAGATGGTAAGTGTCTGAAATTTTTCATTGACATCCGTTACCGAGTCGCCGCACCGTGACGGCAAAACAAATCACGTTGAGGGAACGAAAACCTAACCAGTAAACATTGTGTTAGTGTGCTAACCCTGAACTTGTCACCGCTGAGAAAACGATGACTTTCTTACCCTGGAACTTAGGGAAGCAAACAATTTCTTTTCCCTCGTGTTTGAGTTAGAAATAAGTCATACATACGACGGTGCTCCAACATAAGCGAGAAGGAAGGAAACATCAGGACTCGAGAAAAAACCAAACTAACTTTTTCCCGAGGGACATGACGATTTGAGGCTCCGTATGCTGTCTGTTTGCTGGAGTTGCAGGGTAAAAAATTTAAAGTTTTTTTCATGATATATTCCTAGACTGTCGCTTTAACAGCGACAAAGAATAAAGGGTGAATCAAAACAATTAATGTCGGTACTAAAGAAACGAAACTATTTCATGTATTTATCTGCATCTTTTTTAGCGGAGCTCCGCGCGCGAAGAGCGCCGCGAAGCACCATGGGTAAATAAATCTACCCGTCCCAGAAAATTTGGTTATCACGTGACCGACCGACCGAGCGACTGACCGACCGTCCGTCCGCACCACAGGCATACCAATGTTTATTTTCACACTTTCTAGCTACTTTGGGAGCCCGGGAGAAAGCTGATTGCACATCAATGTTGTCATCAATTGACAGCTGTCAAAACAGGGTATCCGCTGACCAGTATCACCTGACCGTATCACGGGCTCAGGTGTCGACCCATCAAGGTCGAGTATTTTTGAAGTTATCCCTTGCCAATTTACTCGTTTTCAAATGATCGCAGGCTCACGTTTACTTTTTTTTTCATAAATTCATATCAAATATGCTGTGTTTATGTCAGTATCGCCCCGCACTATTACGATTTTGATTTCAAACTGACCTCAGACGCAAAAATTCAGCCAGTTTTTGTGTCTAGTGCGAAGCACAGACACTATGAGAAAACGCTAAAATCCTCTGGTAAGTGCTTCATATGTGGCAAATTATTACGTCATACGAATAAAGTTTCACTGAGGTTTCTCCTACGTGACACATTACATGAAGCGATCTTTACTGGGTACCAGGAGGGTAATATCATCGATAATCACTCGTAATTTCTTTGTGACCCGAAATAAACAACCAATGACAATCGGAACCAATCGAATGTGTATTAGTAGAGACGACAATTGCGCCAACACCATGTGCTTTCCACGACAACTCCCGACAACTGCAAGAAAACTCTCTACGACGATTTGCTTTCGTTGCTTTCTTCGACTTGTGTGATACGAGTTGTCCTATCAGTAAGTTACCTTTTAGTTTCTTACTTTGTGATGAATGTCTTAAGACGTATTTTCTCAGTATGCCACAGCTTTCGAAATATGTGTCAATCCTGCTGAATGAAAGGTTTCGAAAGGTGCTTCAAAGTTGAAGATCAAGGTACTTGGCGCCGACAAACTCTCCATGCTGCAATTTTGCGACCGCCTGCGAAGAGGATACAAATTAAGCTTTTAAATATGAGCCACATTTGGGGAAAGAAAAGCCCGTTATGGGAAATATTGAGCCCCTTTTGGGGATAACAAAGCCCGCTGAGGGATTAAATAAGCCCTTCCGGGAAATTTAAACGGCAGAAAATCTTTCGCCGCTGAAGGATTTAATGTGAAAAAACTTTTCAATAGCCAAACATATACGAAAGCTGTGGCGATTTCCTTCAGACAAAGTCATACTAGAACTCGTAATCTTGTTAAATATCACCCAAGGGTCGTTTTTACTGAATCTTTCCATGCAATGGTTAGCACTGATCAGGAGGTGTGCTCGCCGTGTGAGAGAGAATTTGATAGACATTACAAAGTACAGGAAAAACGTCATAGAGACCGAGAGCCGTCAAGATTACCGATAAAAAAGATTGTGAGCTCCATGAAAAAGAGAAAAGCTAGACGCAAGGTGAAGCGCATTTTCAGGAAATTTACTCCTAAATCTTCACTTTGTTCAAGTTTAGCGACTGACTATGTTATGTAACATACGTACACAGATGCCTCTGTTTTTTTTACCGACTTTGCAAATCTTAAAAGATGGGCAGCAAACAAGTTGTTACAAAATAGTAAACTAGCAAGTATGCATTGTTTAGTTAAGCACAAAACAGTGAAATCATGTAGCTGTACCAAAAGATATTGTGTATCGAAAATGAAGCTTTTGATATCCGGTGATATCGAGTTAAATCCAGGCCTTGAGCAAAATGTCTGTGATCAAACTGCATTGTCAGTAGGTTCCACCTTATTGTTAAACTATCGATTAGGTCAGCTGGGATTGAGACCTCTTGATAACTTTTTGTATTTCTCATTTACAACTAGTTGCCTTGAAATAAAGTTGTGTTCAATTCATTTCATCGTTACCACTGTGATGTTAAAAATAACAAATTCATAATAGTTAGCACCACTTCCAGAAAAATGTCTGCAATAATTTCAACCACACCCCAAAGCAGACCAACCTCTACTCCTCCTTACTTTTCTATCACCTTCAACTCGTTTGTTAGTTCTAGCCATATTTCTTTGCTAGACTGTTGGAGCTTCACATTATACCCCAGCCTCCACTCCTGTACTCTATGGCGGATAAATCCTAATTGCATTCACGAAGTCTAACGCAATCCTATATAACCATATACACATTACTCAATTACCCAGCACTAGACACATGTACGCAATGCGGACCTATTTTTTTAAAAATACTTGCGGGGAAGACCTTTTCTTAACATGGTCACGTGTTGGTCACGCTCCACGACCAATTTTTATGCTCTGATTAGTTAAAATTTGACAGGTGAGTTCATGCGTAAAATTCATGCAGCATCTTGAAAGTTGTTTACTTTGACAGCTGAAGCTGACAGAGTTTTGAGTCAACTTGTGATGTTTTTAACTGTCTTTTTCCACTGGATGTAAAAAATGAAATACAGCTGCTATCAAGAGCATTCTCTTATTCATGGCTGGTTTGTTTATTGGGTTTTTGGTTTAGAAATGCGCCGTTTGTCAAAGCCGATAATCCTATATCGGATGGCATCGTTTTTGTTTTTCACCTTGCTGGCTGCGTACGAGAATTATAAAGGCTCAAGCGATCCTTGCCTTGCTTGATAGCTTTCAGGAGCTGCATCTCGAAATGTGGCAAGCCTGAGTAATTATTGTATTTATATCTAGTTTCATGAAGTCCAGCGGCGTAGTTTATGAAGCTAGTTTGTGCACGTTTGTATTAAGATTTGACTGAGACACTGATCTGACCTAGTATGAGGCTTGATATAAGCTTAAGCTTACAGAACTTTCAAAGCCTTTAGTCGATTTTAATTCTCCGTAAATAGAAAGAAAAAACTTTCCGAAGAATATTTAGTTATAATTTTGGCTGTAGAAAGAAAGCTTTGAGCGATCTTCTTGTCGTGAGTTCATCTTTGAAAACAGCAAACACCGGGAAACCTGCGGCTTAAAACATAATCTTTAAGCTTACTAGTAAAGACTTGAGGATTCTAAGAGACACTTAAATACTCATCTGTTTTCGTGAATGAAAATTGTTTTCTCTGTAAATGTTCTACCGAATTATATTTCTTTATTGATCGTTGGTAGTCTCAAAAGTGTAATTTTCATCGCTTTAATTTGCCGTTTGTTTTCAGGCGCTCATAAACATCGCTTGCAGGAGTACTCAAAATGCCGAGCGTATCAAACGCTTTTTAAGATTAAAACCATGAATAAAAAATAGACTCAATAAATTCTTTATCACGTTGAAGCGTAACTCTTTTAAAATTTCTTCGCAAATTTGGCGCTTGTCAAAAGTTAGAACCGGCTGGCCGTATAGGTGATTTTGGAAATTTGTTGAACGGTTTCGCTAATTAAAAGTCCACGTGTGCTTCGATGGTCCTGAATATTGAATGAATGTAATTTGTCTTGAAAAACTGTGAAATACTGCAATTTGTACGAGGTCTGTATGATAATAACATCGCCTCATGGTACTCTTTCTCCTCAGATGTGGTGTATAAAAAAAAAATAAAAGATTGGTTTGCACGCACCCAGATTTATTGGCAAGAATTTGTAAACTTGTCGAACGCAAAGAGTTCGGCCTGATATGTTTTCCACGAATTTGTTTTCCACACCTTATCTACTGTGATCAAGAGCCATTATTGCTCTTAAATGTGAGCGAAGACTATTTTATGGGTGGACATATCAACTCGATACAAGATTTGTTTCACTCCAAAATCACTTAGCTTTAATTCCCTCAAAAGTCACATGAATGTGCCCTTAAGTTAACTGATTTGTGGAATACGCAACGCTCGTTATGGTGAGGAGCGTTGCGTGACGACACAAAGAACGGAGCAGACTATAGGAAACCCCTTTACTTAAACAATTCCAGTTTATTATGACTTTGACTTCTAATTTGTTTTTTCGTTTTCTTTTTCCTTTTTGTTTTGTTTTGCTTTTATTTTTATTTTTCCTAGCGTGTAACCGTTACCAGGATTCTCTCTCGAAAAGTCTGTTATATTTCTGAAATGGACTCAACACTGTCGGCACCAGGAAAACTGAAAGCAGATCTTACACGGGTAGGCAATTTTAAAAAAATAGTTTCAGGCGACCAATATATATAAGCTGATAAATATACAAATAGCTGATACAGAGAAAAAGTCTTCATATTTTATGATAATGTTTCATCACAAACGAAGTTGCAATCCAGTATGATGAAGCCATCTGTTTAAGTGGATGTGTAGCTAAATTCACCGAATGCGAAGTAGAATATCATTGATGGAAGCTTTGGCTAGGTGTGTTTGGCCAATGTTGGTTTTAAATTTAATTACTCACGGGCACACCTGCTAGATGGCACCCCGTACAACGCGATTTTAATCTTTCGCTGTTTTGTGTTTTTATCCCACAGGCAACATCTTCAGGATCCCGGCCAAAAAAGCTTCCTGTAGAGGAACAATCTTACGTGGTGATGGTTACTGATACAGCCAAAAGATCCCTACTAACGAAGGAGATTTTAGATTTTTGTGGAGTCTTGCCCATTTACAACACAAAACTATATCCGGATACGAGCACTAAGACTGGAGTTGCAGGTAATGAAGGAACTAATTAAGATTCCAGCTTTTTATCTAACATAATAACCGTTGTGCGTTCTCCATCGTAGGTTTTTAAAGATTTTGTCACTTCTCTAGAAGGCCTGCAGCACTGGTTAGGGCTACGCAACGTCCCATTAAATTAGCTGATTAGAAAAGAGATTACAATTTTCCATATATCAAGTACCGTATTTATTTTATAAAATGCCGCGGCCTTTATTACCTTTTTAGCTTTTCTGACAGTGCAGCGCTCATTCCAGGACGTCGTTTATTTCAAAATCCAACTCCTTCAATCACTGACAACAAATACGGAAATCATTTGTAAATATGTTAAGCAGAAAGATGTTTTAGGTGTTGAAATGTCTCACTTTTTTGCCAAGATAGAATCGTATTTGGATTGTGTAGCTTATTAAGTTTTGGCGAGTTTTTTCTTCTATAAGCCTCGAATAAACCGCTCCGCATCCGTCTATTTGGGTGCGGCATTTATTCGAGAGCAGTGTTTAATCGAGCAAATACGGTACATACAAAGACTGCTAGTTCTACCGAGTAAGGATCAAGAGTATTATCGATCAAAACTAAAGTAAAGTAAAATGTAAACATACAATCGATTAGTTTGGTAAAACGCATTCCCCTTTGGCATTATTTCATTGTAGTAATTTGTTAGCAGTAGAGTGAAAAAGATCAAGAGGAAACTTCCAGCTATGTATCTTTGTCGCTTTCCTAGATCCTTTCCCGCCCAACTGATCCAATAAGTCACCCTCCCTATCCTTTGAAGCCATTAAAAATCTTAGAGTAGACTCTGAATTAGCCTGAGGAAACAGACGACATTTCCCGACGCCACCAACGGTTTCCCCGCGAAATGACGTCTGAGAAACGAGCCCAGAAATTCCATACTGATAACGTTTCACTAACCAGATCTGGGTAGTGCTTCTGATTGGTCCTGCCGCTTGTGAAATTTACTTCAAGCAATCAGAAACACTGCCCAGATTTGGGTAGTGGCGCGTCATCAGTATGGAATTTCTGCGATCGTTTCTCAGACGTCATTTCGCGGGGAAACCGTTGGTGGCGTCGCGAAATGTCGTCTGTTTTCTCAGGCTAACTCTGAATGAAATGCTGTCATTTGCATTTCTTTTTACCGAATTATCAAATTTACAGTTGTTACAGGGCGGCGTCTGGTCAAGCGACAGGTACAACGGACAGAAACAACTACATTTGCTGGCTTTAATCGTACTTGTAAAAGCATGGTAGATGATAAAGGACAACTCCGATATGATGGTTTGGAAAAGTGCCGTGGTCCAAATGACAAATGGGTTGCAACTTGTAAATTTAAGGAAGGGATGTGTTTTTACTTTGCTAAGTGCAATTATCTCAAGGGTTTAAGGTACTATTGGAACTGTACAGAAGTACACAAGAGATCTGAAATTCCCGTCTGCTGTGATCTCGCTTGTGCCGATCGGTAAAAAAAAAGTGAGAGATGGAAAACTTTTCCCCCAAAAAGGCCTCCTCAGTTTTTGTTTTTGTTTTTTGCTTGTCTGTTTGTTGTAATTTGTCTCACTGACAACTTTAACTTTCCGCCAGAGGCACCTTTTGGCCAACATAATGAAGCACCTACTGGTCAAATTAGTTGTTTCATATTATGTATTAAAAAGATAAAGGTAACAAAAAGTTAAACCATATCGTGACCTCTTTTTTGGATACTGTCATAGTTGTTGTTGATGTTGCTTTTATTTATGGCAACACAACTCTTCAGATTAAAGCTGATTCTAATAAAATGGAAATATTTCTTAAAGAAAATTGTGTTACGACCTCTAGAACTGAAGCCCTCGCGCGAAACTCGTAGATGAACCTACGGTCCTTAAAATAATCCATAGGAACACGCCGTCTGTCTCAGGGTACGTTGTCTACCAGGTTCACTTGCAATTGTTGGCAGTTACTGCGCATGTGTGAACCAAATTTTGAAATGTAAGGTCGAAGCGGTTGACGTTTTTGCACCATATATACTACAAGAACCGAGCTGTAGTAATACCATATTGAAGAGACTGGTGTAGTTCTCATGTCTCTGGACTGACGCAATGTGATTATAACAGCAATGTGATTATGACCAGTCACTATTCACCAACTATTGGCCTGTCTCGATTCTACCAAGCTTTACAAAATTTCTAGAGAGAATCATCTATAATCGCTTGTATGATTATTTAACTAATTTACATATTCTCTGTGATGACCAGTTCGGCTTCAGGAAAAACCACTCTACGACGCTTGCCTTGATTGATTTGCATGAAAAAATTTCATCTGCTATTGATCGTGGTGAATTAGCGGTTTGTGTTTTTTTAGATCTCTCGAAAGCTTTCGATACAGTCAATCATTCCATCTTATTTGATAAACTTGAACACTATGGTATACGTGGCTTGGCTCTGAAATGGATTAAGAGCTATTTTTCAAACAGACTTCAATTTGTAGAATACAATGGTTATGTTTCGTCTCGTGCTAATATCATGTGTGGCGTTCCCCAAGGTTCAATACTAGGGCCTTTGTTTTTTCTGCTCTACATCAACGATATAATCAACACTTCAACAATATTACAACTGATATTATTTGCTGATGATACAAACGTTTTTGTGTCTCACAAGGGTAAAGACTGCCTAACTAATATACTGAACGCTGAGCTAGATAAGTTGTCATTATGGTTTAGAGCTAACAGGCTTTCATTAAACTTGAAAAAAACCAAATTCATCGTATTTAAACCATGCCAAAAGCGTACAAATCAAACTATTCAACTTTTAATTAATAGCCAAAAAATTGATCAAGTAAAAGAAACAGTTTTCTTGGGAGTAATCATGGATGAAAATTTAAATTGGAAATCTGAAATCTCACATGTCGCCAATAAGGTTTCTAAATGTACAGGAATTATTCGTAAATCCAGTTTCTATTTATCTACGAAAACCTTACGAACACTATATTTTTCTCTAGTCTATCCATACTTTTTTTACTGCAACTTAGTTTGGGCCTCCGCTTACAGAACTAACCTTATTCGTCTTGAGATTTTACAGAAACGGGTCATCATGCAGAACTATAGCTAAAACCCCTTTCGATTCACATACTGATCCAATCTTTCAAAATCTTGGTATCTTAAAATTTCATGATATATACTTAATACAACTAGGCTTATTCATGTACTCCTATCAAAACCATACAATGCAAATTTACCATGCAAATTTACTTTACAAAGTCAAATTCATTCGTATAATACAAGAAACTCGTGTAAATTTCATCTGTCTTTCTGTCGTACTCGAATCAAACAACTTTCCGTTTTTTATCAAGGACCTAAATTTTACAACACCTTAAACACCAACATCATCAACGCTTCCTCACCTTTTTCCTTTAAAAGAGCACTTAAGGCATTTATTTCTAATAATTATTAGTATACTCCAACAGAAATCTTGCGAAAATATTCAACATTATTTGTAAACTTCCGTAATATTGATTAGTTTAATTTTCCACCTGATTGCTGCCGGGCATCAGCCGGTAGCAGACCATATTCTTGATCCATTTGAGATTTTTGGTTCGATAGTTCCATGGTTCGATCGTCATCTGTGACTGCAGCGCTGTGCAGTCAGTCTGTTTTTCTCTTAGGAGCAACCCCCCATTTTGTTTTGCTCTCATGTAAGATCTGTGCAGAAATCATAGTTAAGAACAGTTCAAGACGTATTGTACGGAACATTTTTTCGGTTTATTTTTTTTAATTCAGGTTTCAAGATTAGTTATAGCGAGTATTTTTTGTCACACAGATTGTTATCTCGGTAATCAAGATTGTAAGTTACATGTGCTGTACATCTGCCTGACCTGTGAATAAACAAGTTTTGGCCTTTACGTCATTTGTACGCAACTCATCTCATCGATCCTGTGTATGATGATTGTTCGATGAAGAAACAGTTTATCAGCACTGCTGTTGTTTTAGAATTTCGTGAATTATTAAAATGAATTACAAAATGGTATTGAAACCTTGTAAGCATATTTGTGATCGTGATCGGTTCATTTTTTATATTACGCTCTGAGTGTTTCATAATGCCAGCAACTCTTCTACAAACTGCTTTTGTCCTATTCGCAGTTCGCAACTAACGGCAGCACTTCCCTTCTCAATGAGAACTTCTAGTATTATTTTGTATCCGTCGCCGTAATTTTTATGCCATCTTCGAAAAATTGTAATTGAGGAGGCCTAATTAACATAAGCTCTATAGTTTCCTTTAGGCCTCCTCGCCATTTCTTCCTACATTTTTTTGGCATTTCTTTGTAATTATTGTAATCGTGTGGCAAATAAATAAATACAAATACCAATACAAACAGAAAGGCCAAACAAAGGCTCTTCTCGCTGAGTCGGATATAGTTAAGGTGTATTATTCAAATGCAAGATCTATATTGGAGTATGCCAGTGCTGTCTTTGTCAGTTTATCGCCAATATGATGCAATGGCTGCTAAGAGAATACAAACGCACACTCTAGCAATCATATTCATATTTCCAGCCATTAGTGAAGCATTATTCAAAGCTATCATGAGTCTTACGTTTCATGACAGACCGGCCGTAGAATCGTTACATGCAACAGGTTTAATTTTTTCAAAGCTTCATCCTGGAAGCCCTGTGTACAATCATCTCTGAATCCGGCCTACGTACTAATGCAGTAAAAACCCGTGTACGAAGCAACATTTTTTTTTTTTTAGCTTTTTTTTAGCGGGGCTCGCGCGCGCTTGAAGCTTGTACAGCGGAGCACCATGGGTAAGAAAATTTGGTAGCCTATGCATCCGAGAAATTTTTGGTAGTCACGTGACTGTACGTCCGCAACACAGGCACACCAATATAAAATAACTCAATCAACAGGTATATATGGCAACCCAAATGCAACTCAAGGTTTTATTTGGTAGGAAATCGCACGGTCGCCCGGACTTCTAGAGAGAAAGAAAAAAAAAACAAAGTCGTGTCTTTTTCGACGTTATTTTTGATGTCTACACACACGTGGATAACAGAGCCGAGAGCTAGAGCGAGTGATTGAAATCAAAGGAGACGAATTTTGCTGCAAGAAAAAAATTAAAATTTCATAGCGGCGGTGAGAAATTCTAGCGGCCAACAAGGTGAAAATGAGCCGCAGTGAAAAAATGAAAGAGAACTTGAACATAGGAAACGAAATCTTTGGTAGGGACATACGACAATTCCTCTATAAAAATAATACGTAACTGGGAAGTTTGACGTTTTAGTCGTATAAAACGGCATTGTAGTCGTGCAAAACAACGGCAAAGAAAGACAAAAAAGCGTGTTGCACGTGCAAATAGGCCACTTCCGAGTTCCAAAAACCCTCACTTTCAAAATGAGGCTAGCTAGGTGCACAACCTTTCTTGTGAAAATTAGTTTTATTTGCATGAGAATGAAAAATGATTTCCATATCAAAGGCTGAGCACCTACCTTCGTTTTGAAACAGAGGCCCGGGGGAACTCGGAGATGGCCTATTTGTTTTTTTGCTAATTAGAAAAACAAGTATGCTGCACGTGCAAATTTGTTTTTTACTAATTCGATCTATTGATCTTGATGCCATTTTCATTGCAGTCCCCGTTTAGCATTACAAGATTTAATTTATGGTTTATAAGTATTATTAACCAGTGCTTCGCTTTAGCCCTAGCTAAATGTATATTAAATTTGGCAAATATTAGATTCTTGCATTTGAAGGTGTAATTCGGCAATTTACGCTAAGACGTTCTTATTAATAATACGTTTCTCTATTTCTCTCAAACACGAGGACATACTGCTGTTTCCTACCATAAAAATAAATAAACTTAGGCTCGCAATTGCTCCTTAAACATACAATATTTATTCACAACTGTACATTGCAAAATTCTTTTATGCTTGGTCCATGAAGACAATTACAATCTGTACTTTGCTTTTAGAAGAATTACAGTAATTAACTTTTATTTGTAATTAGTACAGTTTTGTATAACATGTTGTACAGTATTTTCTTGAAATGTTAATTTGCAATCTCAAAGTAAAATTTCTTGTAATATGTTTATCATAATATAACTGTAACCCACGTGTAAGAACCCGCTTAGTTTTGCTGAGAATGAACAGTTTCTTTATTTTTTGTATTAAAATGGCAATGTTCTGCCAGCAGGTTGTTACGCGCCGGTGTTTAGTGCAGTGGCGGATCCAGGGGAGGGGCCCAGGTGGCCCACCCCGCCTGAAGGCCCAAAAAATTTTTCTCGTCAAACTGTTTTTTTGGAGCGGGAGCATCCGTTAATTCATTAACCGATGGTCATTGTTCCAAGTATTGAGCCTACGTTCGAACCCACGGGGGGGCGGAGGGGGGAGGAGGTATTCCGGATTTCAAGTGTCAGGGATAATGGAATGGGGGCAAAAATCAAAACCCAAAAACATCCCTAGGGCTTCAAACAAAACCCCCAAAATACCCTGGACTAAAATTTGATCCCCCAAAGAATCCCAAGCCGAATTTCCGAGCCATAAAAATTTTCAGAGGAACTACGCGGCCGCGATAAGCGGAGAGTATCACGAATCTTCAGTTTGTCAAACCCAAAATAATCCTTTGCTCATCCCTGTCACTTGAAATCCGAAGTAAGCCCCCTGGGGACTCGAAACTATATCCAAGCAACATGTCGCGCATGCTCAACAAATATCGTACTCGAGTCAGGCAGATTCTTTCTTTTGTACGCCAAAATTGAGCAAGCGAAATAAAGGCTCTGCTGGCAGGGTGCAATGTAGGACCGTGGAGAACTTTTTCACTCTTTGACTCAGTGACTTGGATCAGTTAACGAAAATAAAACAATGGGTCAGTGCAACAAAAGAAGTCTTCATCGTCGGCCCCGGGTCCCGGGTGGTACTCTTGGGAATTCTTGGTGGAGGTGTGCGCCCGGTTCTCCAAATCCTGACCTTCTCTCAGACCAAAAAAATTGTCAATTTCCACACCCTTTTACAGACCTGGCCTGTAAAATCCATATCCTTTTCCAGACCTGGAGGAGCTCACAAAACGCGACATACGACATACACTCCCATAATTACCTCGAAAACCGTACCCGATTACACGCCAAAATGAGCAAATTCGATACCCGTTTTCAGAGCAAAACAGCTCGAAAAACATATCCTGCGGGGTGGCATACACGACCGTAAATCCTCTATCAAGCCCCCCCCCTCTAATAAGCCCCCCCCCTTTTCAGGGGAAGGAAGTTGATAGGTCCCCACTCACTGTTAAGCGCCCCCCCCATTTTTATTCTTCACTAATAAGTGATAGACTGTATTAATCAACCACGACTGTAAAACATCATGTAGACTGATCCTGGATGGTTTTCTTACCAACTGGAAGATCGAAATTGATTCTGATCCTAGGCTGCATGACCTAAAACTTCTTGTGCTTGAGCTTGTCCACTTTGTATTCTAGTTCTTTATGGAGAACTGATACCATCGTTGTTTCGGGATTAAACAAGTTCCCCCCCCCCCTCTCAAATAAGCCCCCCCCCCCTCAAGTGGACTTGAAATAAATAAGCCACTGGGGGGGGGGGGGACTTAATAGAGGATTTACGGTATACCGTTTATATAAGGGAGTACCCCTCCCACCGGGCCACGGTTTTACAATTTTGATAGCCTGTTCCAGGCTCCGAGATAGTGGTGAAAGTGAAAAGTCGTTCAAAACTAAGAAAACGCGCTGTACGTCCCCTTTCCCAAGTCGCGCGCGTCTTATTTTCGCTTTGCTCGTTTAATACGTCCCCACTATATTACCTGAGAGCCTGGCACAGGCTACAATTTTGAGAATGACCAAGGACACACTTTAGTTTCATCTCAATATGACTGGAATGAATAAAAAACTAAGTAGTAAATGAACTTGCCTTATTTTTTTTAAGCATAATTGGAAGGTGATGTCCAGTTTTACTCCTAGCCAGCCACCTTTGCCTAAACTATGCTTCTACTGAGCCAACTTTTCAGTCCTGTTGTATTTCTTTGAACTAGCCATTTGTTCATGTAGTGGATTTTGCGTTTTCATGACTTGCTGTAACTTTGAAGAGTGCTAATAATCACTGCTGTTAGCCTGCGTCGCAGGCGCAAAAAGGGGAGGGAGAGGGGGAGGGAGAAAAGCACGAAAGAGGGAAAAAGGGAAGGGAGCGCCTGCTATAAGAGCCAGTGTTTTTGTATTCTGCCCACCATTTTCTGAACTAATCCGATAATGTCAACTGATACGTGACCAATCACTTCTCAGCATGGTCTGAACTTTTACTTTGTTTACCGGATATTGTCAAGTCGAGAAGCTTTTTTCAAGTGATATCAACATAGAGCGAAATAAAACATCTATACTGTTCTTCCTCCCGAAGCAAACACGGCAAACATATTGACTACGAACAGTCTCTCTCTTTTTTTACTGCTCGCAGTCCGCGACAAACAAGGATCAGTTTCGTGTTAATACACATCAAACAGAATGGTCACAAACTAGTCACCGGTAGCCTGTCAGAGACGCGAATAATGAAAGGAAAATCATACTGTCAAAAAGCTCAGCAGATAGTTTTTACTAAAGCTTCAGCTCTCTTTACAAACCATTTAGAAGTTCATTCAAGACGGTATATCTTCTTGCGGAAAAGGCGGTCTTGTGAATATTGGCATTGCAGATGTCTGGCAAGAATCGCAATCGCTCTGAACGCTTTGAATCGCCGCTCGGTGTTTGAACATATCCAGTGTACAACGTCTGTACACAGGCTATGTACAAACCTCCTGAGCCTCTCTGCCTGCTAAACAAGCTATTACAGTTGGTTCCAGTTCAGGTTTTAACGTTAAGTTGCTACATGATTGGAGTAATTTTGATCTTCCAAAGCTTATGTCAGTAGAACACATTTTCTTGATGCCTTCATCATGTTTGTCTCTCATTACCACGCCAATAATTAAGTTACTCATCACGACTCAGCCAGTCAGGAATTTGCGCCTAGCGTCCGCAACAATAAACAAAAGGGGGCTATTATAGAAGGCTTTCCTCGCCCTTTCTCCCCAATCCCCCTCCTTTTTGCCTTCCTCTCTATCCCCTAGACCCTACCCCTTTCGACGCCGGCAAGGCAGGCTACACTGCCGTTGGCCATCATATCTTGGACAAGAAATGCTGCAGATAGTAATTTGCGGCCTGAGACAGCGTTGAATCATTTCAGTTTTTATTATTCCTGTTCTGGTCTGAAAAGAAAACATAAGGTGTGTCAGCAAAAATAATTGGACTGTTAGGCTGTTATTGAAGAAAAGATAAAAAAACAGGAAGTCGGTCAAACTTCAGAAAGCGGCTAAAATTCTCGGGTTCGTTTTATGTTTCTTCAAATAACCAAGTCTCTTGAAGTTACTCTTTAGCCTCCCACGCACATAACTGGCTAATGAATCCGTCCCCGCGAAGGTTAAAAAATTCCCCTGACAGCGGGCAAGGTGCCCAAACCCTTACCCGTGGCTATAGGTTATTAGTACGACCTCATCACCTTCAAATATTCCCTTATGATTTGTGTCGAAGTATTCCTTGTAACAGATTATTTTCCCTAGCAGGATAACCATTTTAAGGTTACATTAAACAATCCATGAGTATCACATCTCAATAAAGAACATACTTAGACAAGAATTACTTGCTTTCTAATCCCTGTTTTGGATTTGTCATTGGTAATTTGCACTAAATAATAATTCCCTTCATCTGGGTCGTTCGAAACAAAAATAATACAAGAGGGAACTAGAACATATAAAAATAGACTGCGCAAAACCCCCAAAAGGGATTCTCTCTTTACGCCAGGAAGTTGTCTTAGATGTGAATAGTGACAGCTAAATTTCATCGACCGAAACGACTAGTGAAATGTCTACTTATGTCCTCTTACGCGGGTCATGGTACTGACACAAGAAAAAGTAATTGGCGAAAGAGATTTTGTTGAGTCTACTGAATGTATATTTTAGCGTAAAAACAACTCCAAATTGAGTCGGCAAAGGAAAGAATTGCGCCAGTTCAGTTCTCAAGTATTTGAGATATCATGATCACCGGAACATGGTACAAAAGTGCTATGGTGCTGCTATAAATTATGTGGAAAATTACGAACCAAATCGAACAAAACCGAGAAAGGTCCAAAAGATACACTTCTGTTAGCATATTTTTAAATGAAAGTAAACTTTGATGTTAACGAATTTCTATCTGCAAAAAAAGCTACTTGAAAATAGTTTTGAACTACAGCCAAACTAAAGACCATCAACTGTCGAGAAGAAACTTGCGGTATAGTTCTTTTTAACTCTTTTAAATACCTGAAACGAAGTAAACGAACTGACTGAAATGATAAAAAAAAGTTGTTGCTATATTATTTCTTACTTTTAACGTAAAGACAATGACTGAGGCACATCTAATCTACAAAAGAAGAGTCTGTTTTGATAAATTTTGACGTTACAACCTAAGTGCCCATAGCTGCCCATTGAGTCTGCACTACACATCCCACGCTGTTTTCTTTCTTAAACTTTTTAAAGAGGACAGTACAGAAATATCCTGACATTTTTCCGGGAAGACATAAATTTTGATATATACATATTAAATAAATTTTAGGCTTAGAGTATTTTAAACTTAAAAAGTTGGAATAATCTATCCTGCAATCGACTACTTCTTAACCGGGGAGTTGGTTAACGTCACTTAGCATCACGTGGTGTAATCGAACAACTCCTCCCCCATGCGAAAACTTTTCTTGTTCTGTCCGAGGGCATGAAAAACAACAACGCTTTCCTGCGTATCTAAAACTCGTCGGAAATATCAGAGGACCTCAAGGACCCGGTCCGACAACTTTGCCAACACTTTGCTCGAAAGGACGACGGCTGTATAAGAAACAACTTCCTTTGTGACCCAATCTGACTGCCGACCGGAAGCGAGGATTCCAACTAATGAAGTACATTAATTATAAGGCTGTGATAATTGCCCTTAATTTCCACAGTAGCTTTCGCATTTTCACATCAAATTAGCAGTATGCATTATTCAAGTTCTAACAAATAAAAAACCGCGAGAGAAAGCCATTTAAGAGCGACGAAACGCGTTTCCAAGGGCCCGTGCATGAGCTTCGTAGGGCAAAAGGTCAGTTGAAAGGAAGTCAGTGGGTGTTTGGACAAGTTTCAAAAAATTGTTGAAACATTACGGCAACAGTACCACAGATCTTTTTAAACCGAACTCTTGTTTGTTTCAAAGTTCCTCCTAAATATAAGGTTACACCTTGTGATGTTGTTTATTGACTTTCTAAAGCATTTTGGCAATATCTCAATAGCCAAATCATATACCCAGGCTATCCAGCTAATTAAGAGGAAGGAAGTGGCTCTATAAAAGTAAAAGAACAACGACACTTCTTGTTTTCCTTTTAAGTGAGAAAATAATTGATAACCAAGCTGAATAGAAAGAGGGTTTCCTTTAGGCGACAAAAATAACAATAAATAAAACAGCACTGAAGCGAGCGACCCGTCGAAACTTGTAGACTTTTTCTTAATGAAAAGATTATGTTGCGAGTCAAGTTAGCTTACGTGGCATGAAAAGGGGATTGGGGTAACAATCTGAGGCTAAAATATTGATCCCCTGGTAAAAGAATCGATAATGTTTCGTTTTGAACAAACTAGCTGAAGGAACCATTATTTGGTAACAATAAACTTACATGCAAATCACCACTGACAAATCGATGTAGAATCAGAAAGGGACGAAAAATACGAGGGTGAATAATGTTTTTGGTCAAGGCTTCATTCACGTTCGACTGTCTCGGTCGATGAAATTTAGCTGTCACTATTCACATCTAATACAACTTCCTGGCGTAAAGAGAGAATCCCTTTTGGGGGCTTTGCGCAGTCTATTTTTATATGTTCTAGTTCCCTCTTGTATTATTTTGTTTTGAACGACCCAGGGAATTATTATTTAGTGCAAATTACCAATGACAAACCCAAAATAGAAATTACAAAGCAAGTTAGTCTTTCATCAATACGCCTTTTTTCTCTTTTTTGTTTTTTGTGGTTCCATTTTACGTGGTTTCGATTTCTTTAATCCTAGACCGCAAATCCCCGAAAGATGAATAATATTTTTGTAAGCATTGATTCCTATGAGTATATTGCTGTCAGTATAAATTGAATTTAATACTTCCTGCTGAATATTCAATTTGTATAATGAACCTCAGACTCTGTATATAAAGACGTCGATTCCAAGCATAAAGCAGTTTGATTCTATCTTATCTTGCAGAAGAAGTGGTCCCGCCTCTGACACCAAACTAAGTAGAAGCAGAGCCAACACGCTCAAGGGATATCACTGCAAAATGGTAAGAAATCCAAGTCATGGATACATATATTTTTTTAAGAGTTCAAGTTCACCGAGCCTTTTAAATCAATTTGAGAAACTTTCCTTTTTTCATTACGATTCCGATTCGGCTCATTCTAGGAAGACGATTATTTATTTATTTATTTTTTTAGGCTAGCTGTGCAATGAAGACTTTGGGGTTCTCAATACTTCTTGTCCACATTTATTCCGCCACCTCATCTCAGGTATGTGGAGACATTACTCTTTTAAGTTTCCAAAGTTGTTCATTGTCTGCAGATATTCGCTTTACGCAAAACTATTCAACCCAATTTCGGGTTGTCGTTGTTGCTGCTTTTTTTTTTTTTTTTTTTTTAGAACAATTTTAGCCGTTTATCACCATATTCCATCTCGATACTGAGGCTGTCTTACCTTTTCTTTTTGGAAAATAGACCTTTCCAAAGAAATGAGGACTCGGGTGGACAATTTCATACAAATCACTGTATTTTGGTGCCTTTGTTTACAGGAATGCAGGAAAGGTTTATACGTTACTGGAAAGTGGTCATAGCCACCCTAGAAACCTATAAAATTTGTGTCCCAGATAATCTTATCAACAAACATACTGTCCAAAGGGGGGCAAAACAATTTCAGACACGAGAACCTCAAATCAAACAAACCTTGGCTGCACAAGATATACGAATTTCTGCTTGCCAAAAGTTGAATCCATTTTCAACACCCAAGAAACCAGAATAACTTTTAGCCCAGTCGAAGAATTGCGAGGAGATTTTTCGCCAAATGAACTGAAAAAATTTAAACCTCTCTTTTCTGTTTGTTCTTTGTTTGTTTCGTTTATTTATATTTAAACAGCGCAACTGGTACATGGGCGCTGATAAGATTTTTGTGTTCTTTAGGGGACTAGATAATTCCTAAAAAGTTTCCATGAATTTTTGTTGATATCAATGTTGTTTTCATTTTATGTTGTTTTGAATTTATTGTGGGAAAACTGAAGGCAAATCCGTTAAATTTCACAAGCTGGATACTTTTGCATTGATTCTTGCTGTCCATAAAATAAATATATGACTTCTTTATAAAATCGTCTGTTCAAAGTCCTCTATTTTTTCAATAAACTCGTCAAGATCGAGCACCGTTACAGACCGCCATCTTGGTTTAAAATGTACTGCCTGAGTGTGAAATCTACTTAGAGGGCGGGAAAAGGTTAGCCTCCAACGCAGGCGTTTTAGGAGAGCCCGTATTTTTATCTCTCCCCTGGGGAGGGAGGAGGGATGAAAAACGAGCTCCCCTGAAAACACCTGCGTGGGAGGCTCTAGCCTTTAGAATCAGTCGTTTTTAAAGGGAAACGGAAGAGAGAAAAAAAATAATGGACAATTCGAATCACGTCTCTCCTACGGCTCCTAAATGGAAGGCTTGATACTCAGCTTAGATCTTTTGCGTTTCAAATGCATCCTGGTGGGTCGAATTCAACTTCCAACTGCCCATCTCGAACTCACCCTTCAGTTAATAAACATCCTTTGTTTATTTATTTATCTATCTATTCATAATTTTTTGTAGCACATCTTGCAAATTGAAGAGAAGGGAACAAAATTTGCACAAGGAATCGAAATTGATGAACAGGAAAAGGTTGCAGTTTTCCGAGTTCCTGCTCACAATGGCATCATCGGCGCTGATTTCTACAATGATTTTAAGATGGTAAGTGTGTGAACTTTTACAACGACATTTAGCTCCACTGGTAGATTAATCTGAGGATTTTTAAAACTCGTGTCGAGTCGCTGCACAGACCACCAGTCCCATACAAAAATTGTGCGAAGCCGAACGCAAAAGATAAGTTTTTGAACTTTATTTATTCGTTCTTTTATTTGTTCCCATGCGAACTTTTCTGGGAATAAACAAAACCAAAGAAAAACTTGAAAGCTTCGATAAGAGAACTAGTTATCGTTTCTCAAGCCGCCCCTTAAAATTTACGAGCGAAAGCAAAGTTTGTCTTTCATTTATACACTGGGGCGGTCTTCTTGAGGATCCTTGACGGTTATTCAAACAGAAAACAAGTAAGTGAATTAAACTTGAGGCTGGGCAAGTGGTGTTTGCGCTCGTTTTTCTGTGCAAAGCGAAAAAGGAATTTACAATAGCATTTAACGTCCTTTTTTACTGTAGCACAGTTAAATAATGTTCCAGTCAGTTCTTTCATAAAATTGCTTGAACTTCTGGTCTTAAGCTAAAGGGAGGCAGCAGAAATTTGCTTTTTTAACTGAACTGTTTATTGTGCATATAAGCATGAAGCTTATCGATCTGAGAGAGCCCCCAACAGCTTTCAGGAGAACCATGGTCGTCTGTTAGAATCTGAATACAGTCATGTCCTTATGAAACCCTTTTATAACAATATTATTCTGATTTCACTTTTCTTTTTTTAGCGTGTAACCGTTACCAGGATTCTGTCTCGAAAAGTCTGTTATATTTCTGAAATGGACTCGACGCTGTCCGCACCAGGAAAACTGAAAGCGGATCTTGCACGGGTAGGCAATTTAATAAAACATAGTCTCAGGCGAGCACTATCATTTTTATTTCAGATAGATTCTACAAACAACATTTATTTTATCCGGCCCCTTTCAATCTTTTACTGTTTCGTGTTGTATCTTACAAGCAACCTCTTCTGCAGGGAGCCTAATTCGTAGTTGAAAGAAAAAAAAAAAAAGAAAGAAAATAACTGATCATCCTGGTTGAATTGGAGCCTTTTAAGCTTCAATAGTTTGTGTTGTGTCTCACAGGCCACTCCTATGGTATCCAGGCCAAAAAAGCTTCCTGTAGTGGAAAAATCTTACGTGGTGATGATTACTGGCAAAGCCAACAGAACCCTGCTAACGACGGAGATTTTGGATTTCTGTGGAGTCTTGCCCATTTACAACACAAAACGGTATCCGGACACAAGCACTACGAATGGAGTTGCCGGTAATGAAGGAAATAGTTAATATTACTCTTTGTTCAACATAATTAAGTTCTGCCGACTGAAATAGTTAAAGACTTCCTCACTAATTACAGGAACATCGCGTAGAATTCCAAGTCCATTGAGGTCAACAAAAAATTCCCGTCCTCGTAGGGGGTTAGTGTTTTGTCTTTTTGAAATGAAGCATACATGAGGTAAAAGCAACAAAACGGTCAAAGAGTACTGGAAACACGTTTGAAAAATAACAAAGATGGCGGCCGGAGTCGCAGAGAAATTTTTTTGGCTTTCCGAGACGTTTTCTGGAAGGTTTCTTCGCGCTTTCTACCCCTCACAAGTTCAGGTCCAATTTAAAAGGAAAAAAAAACCAGTTTTTATCGTATTCCTTGGTTTAAAAGACTTTGGTGGTTTTAAAGACAGACAAGAGAGGTCACGATTTCAGGTGTTACCCTGATCGCAATTTCTGTAAACTTTGGTTTTAATCTTTCCGTGAAAATCTACGCACGCGAAACTCCATGCAAAAATTTTGGTTGGTTTTTAGCGCAAAAAAACCAGTGAAATCGATATGCTGGCATTAATCGAAGGTAAGATCTTGAATTTCATATAGCCACGGCGTTCTTGATATTTATATTCCGGTGGTACCCATTGAGAATTGGTCACGAGCAACTCACAATCAGAGACAAAAAACTCTCATGTCGCTTTAGTCTTATTATTCCGCCATATTTTAAAGACCAAATCGTGGCTTGAATGCTGCTCTAGCCTGTTAAATTCCCTGTTGTGAGCTAGACCACGAGCAGTGTCTCTTTTTTCTTGGTTCGTCGAGCAAAACGCCCGAGACACACAAATGACTACGCGCGTGACTAAAGGCGCGAGACGGGAGAGGCACGACTGCCGCCCTCGTTTCTTGGGTCTCACAGCTTTGCCGCTCAACGCTCGCGCGCGCGCGTGCACTCCCCTTACTAAATCTGAAGAAAAAGAGAGACTGCTCGCAGTCTAGATGTGACTGGGCATTCTAAGTGACAAATAAATCCTTCAGTAGAAATAGCACTTGCGTCCTATTGATTTTATTGGTTCACTTCTCTCCTCTGTGATATTGGGGCGTTTAGGGGTGGATCGAGTGACCCACATTTCCCCTTTTTCTGTAAAATTCTGTTTTACTTTAAATAATTCATACCAAAATAAATAGTATCTTTATAGCCCTCACCCCCCACCCCTTTCTAAATTTTCTGGATCCCCGCTCCCCTCTCTGAGATGTCTTTCTCTGGCCGTTTTCTCCCTCCCCTGTTTTTCCATCTTCTCGAAAACAAGCATGTACAAATTTCAATTTGATCTGGAGGGTGCTACGGTTAGTTATAAACAGATTTAATCACTTCTGAAATCAACATAGATTTGTAACCTTTTTCAAATTAATCTTTGCCCATTTATTTTTTATCTTCATTGAAAATCATCAAAAATGACTTCCTTCCACTTTATATTCTCTACAATCTTTGTAAAATGATAGTGTTAATTGCATATTTCTTTCCACTGAATTGTTTTACAGTTATCAAAGGTAAACGGCGTCTGTTTAAGCGACAGGTGCTGCGGACAGAAACCACTCCTGTATATTATTTCAATCGTACCTGCAAAAGCATGAAAGCAAACAATGGACAAATCGATTGGAGTAGCTTGGAAGATTGCAAAGATGAAAATAACCTATGGGATGTAGCTTGTACATTTAAGGATGGGTTGTGTTTTTACTTTGTGACATGCAATTATCTGGGATCCCCAAGAAAGCAGTGGTCATGTTCGGAAACACACGATCATTCTGCGATTCCAGTATGCTGTGATCTCGTTTGTGGGCATTGAAACAGGATATTTTTGCCTATTTGGTTTGATTTAAAAAGAAAGGTCATTTCGATTTGTTACCAAATTTATAACCCTTTCTCAGTGCGTTTTTTGTTTTATAAGTTTAAGTTTCTTTGTGATATGCACCGTGTATGCATTCAGAATGTTTATCGCTGACCTCTAATGCAACCACTAATAATTAATAATGCAACTGACTAATAAAATGCTTTTTGTATGGAAGTGTCTGCTCTTTGATTAGCTCCTGAGTATCAAAGGAATTTATGCGCGAAAAGGGGAAGATAGAGACGATGAGGCATGTTACCAAAGCTGAAGGGGAAAGCGAGAGAGTAGGATCGGAAATTGTGGTCAGCGTTTACACCAAAGTAATAATCAGAACTAGGAACCAGTGTCGGTGGCTATTAGTAGGTAAATATCCACCACTAGCCATCTCTACTTCAGTGAATAACTGTTATATAAAAAAAGCCACTGAAAGGAACCCTCCTTTTCTAGGGAGGGGCTGGGTAATCAAGAAAAAACACCCCGGAAACAAGCTCAAACACACCTGAAATGAAAACTCTCCCATCGAGCTAAAAGTATTTTGTTTAGAGCTAGCCTGCGTAGCAGGCGGCGCTTGGAAGTAGTGGGCGAAAGAGAGAACAGGCGCGCTCGAGGGAGGCACGCGAGGAGTTAGGGAGTTCCCTTTTCCTTCGCGTGTCTCCTTCTCGCACTAGTCAGGTCTCTTAGTGCAAAATATAGGCCGGATCGTTACAGACGTGACAAAAGTGTCAAATTTGGCACAGAGCTTCCTTAGCACCTACTGATTAATACTGGAGGGGGTGCCCGTTACAAATGGTCCTAATTACAGATAAAAGGGGGGGTTAACTTTCACCTGTAATAGCAGATTGGGTCTCCTATGGTGAGTATTCTTCTTGTTTGATTTGGCTAAAAAACTTTTGTTTCAAATTTTAATGTTCTTAATTTGGTAAGGTTTAGTTTGTTGTGGCACTATTCAAAATAGTTTTACATGTACATAATACTGACTAGTGCCCAGTCTCCACACGGTAAGTGTGACCATGTTCACTGTGCGGTCTGTGCAGGTATCAGTGTCACTGCTAAGACTTGCCAGTGATAATATCATTACATATCAATTTAAACAGATCACAAAGCCAGGTTTCAAAGATGTCATACAATAACATAAAACCCAAATGTATCACATCCTAAACGACAGAATCGTTAAATTTTGACATGCAACATGAACGACCTCATGAACCGTAACTGACAACGCACCCACTTTGTGCAGCTAAGATTAGATTATAATTTGCTTCGTTGGCAACCCTGTCCTTGAGATAATGATTAAAACATGTCAACCTCGTCCTCATGGGGAAAAGGAGGAGCAAGTGTGGCACAGTTGGTTAGTGCGCAGCCTTCGGTGCGCGAGGTCCCGAGGTTCGATCACCGGTGTCAACACATCCTTTGTTTAACTTCTCTCCTTTCTGTGTAGCTTTGACTAGCTTTAAATACCCTTAAAACGGAGCATTAACGGAGAGAGGGGGGTAAAAGAAGCGCACCGTCGACCTCAAGTTTATCAGTTATTATTACTGTCACGAGTTATTGATGTAAAATATGGTCGCTTTACCTTTTTGTACCTTTTTCTTAAGCCCTGGGGACGAAGTTGTAAAACATGCCTCTCCAGGAATTTTCAACACTCTTTATTTTTTACACATTTGCATTTTAAAAGAAGTGTATGAGGTCCCTGCATGCCTAGACACCTTTTTAGGAGCTGATTCACTTCAGAGCCCTAGCACCAGAGTGTTAATGTTAGGTCTATACGATCTTTCAAAAAAAAGGAAGGTCGTCGCGTGCGTTACAATTTACAAACAAACTAACTTCAGAAGAGCTGAAAGTTACAGAAACATGGCCTCTTTTAGCCAACCAATGATGCATCATTGATGAAAATGAATGTAATTTGCTTGATGCAATTAGGCGAATACCCAGTGGTTACGAAATCTTACGATCACGAATTCCTCAAGTGCAATTCAGTTACCAACTTTTCACAAAATAATGCTGTGGAAAATTACAGAACATACCAAAAAAAGCAAGGGTCAACAATAATTATGGCCTGGTCCCTTATAATAATGGAGTGGTCATGATAAAGAAGCCCATCAGCCCCAACTTTGACCACTCCAACAGCCAAGTTTCCGACAGATTACATACCGCAAAACTTTGCATTCACTTATGCCTATGTTACCACACCAGGAGCCTAGAAATCGGCTCCTGGTCACACCTTGTTTTTATTGCTGAATATCATTCTAAAGAGTTTTACGAAATATTTTGTTAGTAGGGGTGTTTTGAACATGATTAAAATTTAAAGATGGTGACAAAAACGAACACAAAAAAAAAGTCACCAAACGAGACGCATGAAACAACCGCAATCTAATGTTCGTGTTACACCGATATAACGGCTCCTTTGGCTGCTATGCTGACCATCTTGAAGATGGAAGTAGTATCACAGCTAGTCCCGGGTTAGGTATACCGTTTATTACCAGTTTCACGGTTCTGAGACTTAGGCCCTGTTAACATAAAGGTGGGAGACCCCAGGTAGGTGAGGTGACCTGCTTAGGTGAGGTAAAATATAACCTTCCTTTACATGCAATCTTACAAACCCGCCATCCTGGGGTGCAGTTTCTCTGAATGGTCGTTAAGAACGTAAACAAGAAAAATTCTGGCCAACCACGTCTACGCTCACTTGCTGCTCTTGCTGCAACCTTCAGTGTTGTGGCTTTCTATTGTTACCTTTAATAATTATGTGAAGCCACCCGGCGCCAAAGTGAATTTTGCGTGAATTTGATGTATCACGAATCCAACCCCGACTAGCCTGGGTTACCTCACCTTGATACGATGACATGGCAAAATATGACCTCAGCTGAGAGGGTTACCTGGTGTGGCAGACCGTGCTACCCACCTTGAAGGGTCACCCCACCTATCATGTAAACGTGATCAAATTAAAGTGAGAGATTATATGGACAGGCGGGTTACCCCATCTAAGTGGGTTACCATGCCTACCTGGGGTCCCCCTCCTCCATGTAAACAGGCCCTAAAAGTTACCCGGCCCCCTTTCTACAGTTTCAGCAGTTAAGCCATTCACCATTTATCATTTGAGTCAATCTTGTACCACTTGAGTCCCACTTTTACGACTTGATAAGCTGTTATTATTTTTGGACATGGGTGCTTCAGTGCCAAATGTAGAGGCTTCATGATAAACTGTGCTGTTTTTTGAAGCTTGGGCTAACTTATTTCTTTTTTATGTTTATGAGACCAGATTCTTTTTTGTTTGTTTTTGCTTTGTAAAGCTTAGACAAACTGCGCGAATTGTAAATGATATGTCTTGTGCCACGGTGTTTGCTTCTATGTCAAAACATGAACGTGTGTCAAGCACATAAAGAGAGACTGAAAGGCATCCAGGCCTATGTTAAGTTAAAAAATTAATTACCTCCTTAGGAAAGAACTATTTTCTGTCATTTCGTCATTTGCCCTTCATGAACAGCTGTCATAAATCCCTGATAATATGTGATACAACAGACTCTTTGACAATTTCTTTTTTCTGAAATTTTGTGTGTGAATCGCTATGCCATACGCTTTCTTTAGCTTGAAGTGACATGTAATGACAAGTAATACTTGATAAATAAGGCTTAAGGCACACAATAAGGCCTCCTCTAATTGAAGTACATTAGAAAAGGATAAGAGAAGCCCAGAAGCTGAGTACTTGCAAGTCATGAAGCAAAGACGAGGCCATCTTAGGAATGACTTATGAAAATGTGGGCGGACTGTGGACTTCCATTAAGGGCACAGTAATAATCAACTTAATTATACAATCAATAAGCTAATAATGGATGGGAATGCCAGATGTTCGAGTGAAATTGTTGTTTACAACATGAGAAGAGCATTCTGAGTGATTTAAGGTATTAAATAACAATTTTCAATCAAAACACCACAGGGACCCCAGGAGGTGAAATTTACAATAATTAAATCCTGTTTAGCACGCTTCAGTGGCATATTTGCATTGGGCACCCCCTCTAATATTCATGGTACTGCAATAAGCTATCGCTGTGCAAAGTTTGGTGCTTTTGTCAACTCTGTAACGATCCTGACCTTAAGAGACCTGACTACACGCCCGTTTTTTCTTGTGACCACTACTTCCAAGCGCCTTCTACGCAGGCTAGTTTAGAGCAAAACTGGTCGTCTAAAAACACAATACTCTCAGCAGCAGGTAGCAGCCAATTTACAGGTTACGATTTCAAGAGTTAAGACTACAAATGTTAAACAGTTACAGCTCGTTTTTTCTTTTAAAAAGGCTAACGTTAGGGGAGGTTCAGAAATTATGTAACAACTCAAGTGGTTTAATATTCTAACTGCAAAAGGAAGGTTGCAGATCAACTGTGTGGGGTTCGTAACTAGCGGGTCTTAAATCAAATTTCTTATAAGAAGAGGAAAACAGAAAGAACAGGGTTAGCTTTGGGGCTAGAACGGATACCTTGAAATCAAGTTGGACACCTTATATTTATTACATGCAGTTAATCCCACTAGAGAAAATTCATTCTTCACGTGACTCAGCTCGTAAGGCCAGGGAGTGGCATTTGATAGATAAGGCCATGACTCTTGAACCTCATGGCCTAAACTACCGTGACGAATTATTGTAATCTGTCTCCCTAGTATTTTTTCTTTTCCAGTTTTTATGTTGTACGTCATTTCCGCCTCTCCCTTTTATTGCGACATTCTCCATCTATATAATATTGTGACTGCTACAGAAGTTCAGTAACACATGTAAACCTGAAGAAGGCTGGTATGGCCAGCCGAAATATTATAATAAAAAACAATACACGTTGTTTTAAATCAGCTTTGCAGTAGTCTTTGGACTTCTCGTTCTTGGTTATGTCTATTACTCAGCGCTATACCCGTCATAGAGAAACATTTATGAGAGTTTAGAGAAAAGTGGAGAAATCAGAGTAAGAGACAGTTAAGTGCAAGGAAAAGAGTTGAATACAGGGTTTGGCACCGAAGTACAGCGATTAGACACCTGCCCCCTGCTCAGGCCTCAGGCGCTTCGTTTTTCGTACAGATGCGAGTGACTGGTGACGAAGCGCAGGCGACCATGCATGGGAAGAGAAAAATGAGAGATGCAGACATCTCATCCGTTTTCTCCTTCCTGCCTTTCTTTGGGCGTGCAAATTTTCATCGAGATAGAGACGTCTGGGTATGAGGCAGGTTAAGCACTGTTTTAAAAAACGGTTGGCTTTCAATAATGTAATGACCGATGCCATAATTAACCGGTGTCGGCAGTTACCCCTTTATGGTGTATTGAATACGGATGTGGATTATACATTCAATGATGCAGGCTCAAGTCCTTAACATACCACCTACTGTTTTCTTCCGTTTTCTTTGTTCTCTTATTTACTACTTTAACTTATAATACTCCTATCATGTATTTTGAGTAACGATGACAATCTGATTGGGGTATCCATTCGACCATTCTAGTCACAACCAAACAGAACCATGTGTCACTGCGTGGTAGTTATTATCATTATTGTCTCTATTATCACAGTCTTTGCTGGTGTTCTTTTTGTTCATCAGCCGGGCGCAAACCATGCACCTAGAGCGTCAGTCACTCAAGTCAATCATTCTGTTCATACACTGAGCACCTTTCTGAGGATTCGTGCAGATCCCAGCATGCAGATCTTTTGAATCTCTGTCATAGTAGCTCTCTCTGATACTTTCTTGATGTTTTCTACCATACCCTTCTTCACTGTACCAAGCGCACCAACAACCACAGGGATCACTACGGTTTTCATAGGCCACGTTCTCTGTATTTCTAGTTCTAGGTCTTTGTACTTGCATTTTTTTCCCAGTGCGATGTTTCTATCTGATGGAACAGTCATATCAATAAGTTTGCAGGTGGAATTCACTGAATCTTTAACGATGATATCTGGTCTGTTCGCTGTTATAGTTCTATCAGTATTGACTGGCATGTCCCACATGATGGTGATGTTGTTATCTTTATTGTGTATCACGGTCTCTGGTTCGTGTTCGTATCATTTGTCTGTAATCTCTATATCATGATCTTTGCATATGCTCCAATGGATATGCTGCAGCATTATTGTGCCTGGAGATGTACTCTGTTTTGGCTAATACCTCACATCCAGATACAATATGGTCCACTGTCTCTTCATGTTGCGAACACAATCTGCATTTGGTCTCCACTTGCTGGCCACATATTACTTTCTGGTAGTTTCTGGTGTTTATTGCCTGGTCTTGAGCTGCAGCAAGTAGTCCCTCTGTTTCTCCTTTCAAATTACTTGACAACCATTTGTTGGTGGTGACTGTGTCTACATGAACCTTCTCTAGGATCTTTGGATACTGGCCATGCAATGCTTTGTTTTTCCACTTTTCTTCTTTTATTGACTTCATCCTGGACTTGAACGCGTGTTTATTATTATCATTATTATTATTATTATTATTGTTACTACTATATTACTATAATTTTTATGGTATTTCCTGATCATTTGAAAAATGAAACATGTGGCACGTTATCAAAAAGATGGACTGTTAGTCTTCTCTCGTAGAAAAAGCAAACAGGAACACATATCAGTAAAACTCGAGAAATTTGTTTTCAGTTGTTGCGTCCCTTTGCACGTAGCTTAACAAAGCCTCGAAAGAAAGTAGAAAGTTTCCCAATGGACCGATTATTTGGGAACGGAATAGTGATTTGGGGCTAAGATACTGATATAACTTGAAAAGCAACTGATTATGTCTCGTTTTGAATTTAACTTAGCTTATGGAAACATGATTGGTAACTGTTATGAATTAAATCCGTTTCCGATGGCAACGCGTCCCTTGGATTCCCTAAGGGTATTTTGCATTCTAGCGCGATATTTAAAAATTCAGTTTGAGCTAGCAGTGGACATGAACAGAAGAAATTCATCCACTGGGATATGTTTTTGTCCAGTAATTTTGTAATGCGTTCCATTTTCGCGAAAACGAGTCATCAATTACAAACGTGAGACTACTAACTGTCAGTAACGCCAGTTTGCGATATTTGTTACTCGATATTTTTAGCTACAGGCAAGAAAAATCCTTGTTACTTTTGCGATTTTTGCGATACTTGCGGACTTTGGTTAAAATTGTTGTTCTTGCTATTTTTGCGATATTTGTTACTCGATATTTTTAACGAGCAAGAAAAATCCTTGTTACTTTTGCGATTTTTGCAATATTTGCGGACTTTTCGGTGCCCTTCTTGGCCTTTCCTCTTTCTAAGTCTTAAATGTTGTTACATTTGTTATTTTTGCGATATTTGTCATCTGTGGTTTTAGCTAGCAAGAAAAATCCTTGTTACTTTTGCGATTTTTGCGACATTTGCGGACTTTTCTGGGCCCTTCTTGGCCTTTTCTCTTTCTAAGTCTTGAATCTTGTTACATTTGTTATTCTTGCGATTTTTGCGACATTTGTAAGTGATTTTCTTACATAATTTTTTTTCATTATTTCTTTTGCGACAATTGCGAAAAAAGTTTGGTAGCAAATTTTTGCTAACAAGATCGATCCTAGACATATCTCCCGAGTCGCTACGTTAGGTTCCCCGTCCCTACCACCCCCCAGAAGAAAAACCTTATGCATTGACACTTTAGAAGTTCATACCGATCATTCATTCGTTATACAGCTATTTCGAGAAAGGTTGTCGGAAAAAATGTGCACGCGACAATCCCGAAAGGTAATATGGGATATGATCAATACACTGTTCCTGACGACTGTAGCTGTCGGACCTACTTTTGTTGCTTTCCTTTAGCACTCGCGACACATTTCCAAGGCCTTATGTGCCAATTCTTTCAAATTTCTTTGAAAAGAAGAGAACTCAAAACCACCCACAATGCCTTTCAGGATTGTCGCGTGCACTTTTCCCGACATGCAACCTTTCTCGAAATAGCTGTATATTATTTTTCTTTCCTGCATGCGAACTTTTATAGGCTATTGAAAGCTAAAGTGACCCTTGAAAACTTCGATAAAGGAATAATCGTTTTTTGACGAGTTTACTAGAAGTCGAAACAGTAAATACTATAATACTGATAAAACAGCAAACTGATCCTTACGGCAAACAGATGAAAAAGAGGTTTACAAAATACTTAAAACAAAAATTGTATTTTAACAATTTAACCTTCGGACGTACAAGCGGGGGGGAGGGTGGTTATCACCCCCCCCCCCCTCCCGTCTGAGGTTTTTTTTCCTAGACGATAAAACATCAGCACCTGACGTTTTCAGTATTTGTTCGTTTATCCCTCGCGCTCTTTTTGAAACAAGTTTGGTGACGGTCAGTTACTATTGTTACGAGATATGACGTCATAAGCAGCCGTTGGTCAAGCCATTTTGTATTTTGTATTTTGTACTTTGTATTTGTATTTGTACTAATTTGCCACACGTAACACGATTACAATTACAAAAACATACAAAAAAAATGTAGGAAGAAATGGCGAGGAGGCCTAAAGGAAACTATAAAGCTTATGTTAATTAGGCCTCCTCAAGAGCCATAATGGCTCTTGGCGTCCTTACAAATGTTAAATATTAGACAGCTTTTTCCCAAGATTTTTGTTGGAGTATACTAATATAAATTATTAAAAACAAATGCCTGAAGTGCTCTTTTAAAGGAAAAAGGGGAGGAAGCGTTGATGATGTTGGTGTTTAAGGTGTTATAAAATTTAGGTCCTTGGTAAAATACCGAAAATTGTTTGATTCGAGTACGACAGAAAGGCAGACGAAATTTAAAGTTGTTTCACGAAATTCAGCCAAATTAGGAAATTACAAAAAAGCCTATTAAGTTAAGAGAAACATAAAAATAACGGCTTAAAACTTTAAAGGAAAGTTAAAATAACATAACGGAAACAACAGATGCCACGGTTTGGCAAAACTGAAGATTGAAACGGATTGAAATTAGGGTTTTTGAAAACTGGTCAGCCTAACAGTTTTTCAAAGTTGATCCCTGCTGCTTGCAACTTCAAAAATAATGCTCAGGAGACATATTTGTTTGTCACGGATCTCTGATTTTGTCATTTACATGTAATTTCTTTGCTTACTTTAAGTTCCATAGCAATTGAGGGCGAGTAATTGGCAAAATTAAACAAAATGAACAGGACTGCCGTGACACAGCCCCTTTAATTTACAAGAGTTTCTCATATTATACGAATGAATTTGACTTTGTAAGGTCAATTTACAGTGAAATTTTAAAGGTAGAGTATGGTTTTGATAGGAGTACGATTAAGTATATATCATGAAATTTTAAGATACCAAGATTTTGAATGACTGGATCAGTATATGTGCATCGAAAGGAGTTTTAGCCGTAGTTCTGAACACTCGTTTCTGTAAAAGTTGGTTAGAGCGGCGTCATGTATTTTTAAACTTGGCGGGTAATAAATAGGTTTAAAGTGGGTTCAAACATAAATGTTTGGTCGCCAAACATTTGAATTTTGAGAGGGCCCTAGACAAATGTGGGCACACCGCTCGCGATAAAGAATTGACCGAAACCGGAAATCGCGCATAAAAAGTCTCTGGCATCCAGGTTAGCGATTGTCTAACAGCCTGAAGCATCCGAGGGGGGGGGGACTTCGCATATGAAAGGGGTGGGACTGCTCGTCGGAAATTTTGAATTAAAAACCTAAAGGAGACCGATCTGGGCGGGGCCCAAGCTTTTTTTTGACCCCTAAAAGAGACCATGTTAAAACACAGACAATATATATTTTTCGCCTCCAACCCTAAACGAGCCTTCACGGCTAAATATGATGGTGTTTTGCCCAGAACACCCTAAGTGAGACCAAAATCCGAAATTTATACCCCTAAGCGAGACGACGAGCATCCCCACCCCTCTCATATGGGGAGTCCCCCACCCACCTCCCCCCCCCGGAAGCATCTGACCTGATTTGTGTTCGCAGGGTGAAATATTCATCGCAAGTATTAGATGTTAAGGAGAAGTAATGCAGTTTGAAACTCTCAAGAATAATTCTTAAAAGCAAATGTACCGTTTCTGAAAGAAAAGCATTCCTGGAAAAAGAGAGAAAATATCTTGCACATTTGCATAAAGAATTGAAGCCAGCGACCTATCAAAGGTTTCGTGTTTCGCGCGAGATAACCTTTACTTTTGGCTTTCACGCTGTGTCAGAACTCAACATTCTTTACTTTAAATGGCTACCAGCCGTTAGAAAATCTCACTCTTTAATCTCAAAGATCAAAAACATGTCAACAACAAGAGCCGATTAGTATCGGCTCCTGGCGCTAATTTCAAAAATGACTGTCAAACTTCAAATGTTTGGCGGCGAAATATGTCACGTTCACGTGAAAGTAGACCACGCGGGTCACGGAAACAACAGACAAAAATAACCAACGCAGTACGCGTGCGAACTTTAAATAGATTAAAAAAGAATTATTATGGGACACAGGGATTCGCTCTTCTTAGCTCATTCTCTCCTGGTTATTTTCAATTGTTATATTCCTAGAATTTCACTCAACTAAACAGGGACTGCCATTGGTTGATTCTTGGTCACGTGGCCTTGACTAAAATCAAATGTATCCCGATCGTGATACATTAAACAATGTATCCCGCTCGGGATACATTGCAGCACGTGATCAAAGCATGGTGGAAAGTGGCGTGACAGAAGGCGGGAAAAACGCCGCCAGGTCCTGCCGGTTTTCTTTTTCGTGAATGAACACAAGAACACAATCACGAAGCCTCAAGCTAAAAAGCAACCATTTTTAAAGTTATCCCAGAAGTTCCCAGTCGAAGAAAAACAGCAGCTAGTGGAGGAAAAAGATGCAGATGATATAAGGAAAGTATTTTTGTTTGTAAATCATTCATTCAGTGGTTTTGAGAATTAAATTTGTGTTGTTATAAGTACCGAGTCGACTGTTTTGGTTCGTTTTGGTTCGCTCCGGTTATTCTTTTGTTGCTGTTGAAGTGAAAGTTCTAGAAATATAACAAAACACTTAATGTCAGATCCCTCGGGAAACCAGTTACTTTGTTTTCCCTCGAGTCCTGATGTTTCCCTCGACTTCGTCTCGGGAAACATCAGGACTCTCGGGAAAACAAAACTAACTGTTTCCCTTGGGATCTGACATTAAGTGTATAATGTCCCACACAACTAAAACCTCAAATATTCTATTTGTTTTTAATTCGTTAATAACATCTTTTCAGAGCAACAAAAAAAGCTAATTCGGCAATTGTCACGTGACTGATGATGTCATTAACCTAGATGTGACATGGGAAGATATTTTATGCATTACCTTTTCGTGGTCTGTCATTCTTCTACGTATAAAATTGTAATATAAAGCTTTTGAGAAAAATTTGCTCTATGGATTCTGGGATAATTTTTATGATAATTATAATTTACTTTTATAATTATTATTCCTGTTGTTGTTATTGTTATTATTATTATTATTATTGTTTGTTTACATAAAAAAGTAAAGAAGACAATAAGATAGACCAACTACATTCAACCCCATAAAATCTTTGAGGCTCCAGTAGCTCAAGCAAACGGAGCAAACGGCATTTTGATTGACCAATAGAGTGTCATCCAATAATGAGAGGATGTCAAACATTCTCACTGCATACAGGAGGATATCCTTTCGACAAGGTATAGAAAAATAATAGTTTTAATCGCGTTTCTTTCAATAAATTGTTTTGCAGTTATTAAAGGTAGACATCTGTTCAAGCGACAGGCACTGCGGACAGAAACAACTCCGGTGTATTATTTTAATCGTACCTGCAAAAGCATGAAAGCAAACAATGGGCAAACCGATTGGGGTCGCTTGGAAGATTGCAAAGATGAAAATAACAAATGGAATGTGGCTTGTACCTCTCAGGATGCGACGTGTTTTTACTTTGTCACGTGCAATTATCTAGGATCTCCACGAAAGCAATGGTCGTGCCATAGTTCTGCAATTCCTGTCTGCTGTGATCTCGTCTGTCAGCAGTAAAACAGGATTTTTTAAGTGTGTTCTTTTATTAACTGTTCGCCTTAAAGTTTTTGTTTAATAAACGTTAAAGTAATGACATGTAAAACTGATTATAATCTTAATTTTTTTGCGATATGCACAGGGTATATGCATTTGCTGTGTACCACTAAAGTGAGTAATAAAGTGCTCTTTATATATTTGTGTCTGCTCTTTAATTTAAGGGAAAGGTATAAGCAATAGGGGATGTTACCCAAGCGAAGAATGTTCAAGATGGTGGAATAGAAAATCGTGGTCAGCGTTAATTTAGCAAAATTAAAAATCGGTTGTTATCGGAGCCTTTAGCAAGGACTACGGAAACAAAATAATCTGTTGAAGATACTGATCATATATATAGTACCTTATCATTTATCAATTAGTGGAAGTGAAAGGCAAACAAATTAAATTCACTTATTTAAAAGAAGTAGGGGAGTATGCAGCAACTTAACTTTTTAGTATTCTAACTTGCCTGGTTGCAAATCAATGTGTTGAACTTCGGAATCAGGTTTACAATGTAACTATATGGGTCTAAATTATAAGAGTTTCGTGTGAGAAGAGGAAAACGGGAAGACAGGACACCCAGTTCCTTGAGGTCCTTGTGCGTTCTTCAGCCTCAGTACTATCTGCGTTCCCAGATCTAAACATAAGACAAGACGCTTTGGGAGCGTATATTTGGGCGTCGATGTACTAGGCGTGTGTGAAGTTTTTTCAATGTGTGTTAGGGATGTGTGAGTAGCGCATTAGCGGTTGGTTGAGACGTTATATTGGACGCGGAATGGTAAGATAATGGCTGTAGTTTGTTACTGAGTGAAACTGGTTTCTCGTAGAATTTAATATGAAGTAACAAAAAATGAATTTTTTTGGGAAGGTAAAAGTGATTTTGGGTTTTATAGTGAGGTAGTTGTGGTAGTGCTGATTTGGTTATGAAGGGAGAGAGAAGTTAGAGTCTGTTTAAATGAAGTGGTGGTTGTGAAAGATCTTACAATAGTCGAAAACATACTTGTACTTATTTTAAATATTGCTAGGCTTTCTGTTTAGCATTGTTTTTCGGTTCTTTTTTAAATTTGTATGTAGAGGACGTGGATAAGGTAAAGTTCATTTAATATGGAGAATGGGGTTTGAAGATGTTGGGGGGGGGCTGAAATTTTGGGTGTGTGGGTTCGGGGGCCTTTGGAAAATCGGTAAGGACAAGATAGATAGATAGATAGATAGATAGATAGATAGATAGATAGATAGATAGATAGATAGATAGATAGTTTATTCTGATTAAAATCGCAGCCAAAAGCTGAATTTGATTAATCGTTACAATAATAAAATTTTCTCCTTCTGAATTTAGTTCGGCTGGAATTAAGATCGTCTGAATCACTTTAGCCGGTCTAAATAATTTGGGTCAGTCTTAATTCGAATTAGGTTCGCATCATGAAAAGTTCGGCGTCTGAACCGGGCCTTAGTTAAACGCAACAAAAATCAACTTTGCGATTATATGACAACCGAGCTATAGCCCGGTTAGCTGGGATCTCAGTATTGTGTTGCCGAGATCCCGGGTGGAAATTTTCCAAGTAATCACGATTACCGGGAAGCCCGGCAGATAAACCAAGCGAGAAGCAGGGCAGCAGGTAAAACACTGCTCATGTGCATTACTTCCCGAATCTCTATATAAAAATGGCGGCTGCGGGTTGGCCCTTTTCAAGTAATACCGGGATAAAAGTCACCTTGGCAGAGTTAGCCAGCCCAGCTCATGTGATGTGATCAGGCCCTTACTGCGAGTTGTATTCTCACGCAGTTTGCACTGAAAGCTTTGGAATTTGCGCTTTCGCGGTTTGAGAAAATACGTCTTAATCTAATTAACTTAATGGTCTAAAAATAGAAATAACCGTCACGAACGCGGTTTGCACGTCAAGATGTTGGGCTCTGCCTCTTTCAGGGTTCGAACGTGAAAGAATGCAACTTGTTTACGAGATCATTTTGCTCAATAAGATTTTAAGAAATCACGTTCCTTCCGAAAATCTGCGATGAAATTATGCTTCATTCATTGTTACCCTTATTTATCTCTTGCACGATCACGGAATTTTGTGTGACATATTCTTTGGCTTTCGACAACTGAGGGCAAAAATATTGTGAAACTCTTGGTCATAGACATCCTCGGAGACCCAGGGGCAGATAGTGGGGACGAGGGAAAGTCTAAACGGGCGGAAAAATGTGGCGCGAAGAAAAGTAAAGAACGGCGAGAAGAGCCCCTGGGGACAATAGGGCCATTTATACGAGGAAAAATAAGACGCGTCTTAAATAAGACGCGAACTGTACCATTTATACGAGCATGTCTTATCTAATAAGACGCGTCTTAACTAAGCCGCGTCTTATTTTAGACGAAATGTGCGGCAGAAAAACACAAAATTCTGGCACCTGCAATCAGAAGCCAGAACGGCGGCGACTGTTTGGAACTGGTCTGGTAAGACATTGTCCCCAGGGGCTCTTCTCGCCATTCTTTACTTTTCTTCGTTCCATATATATTTTTCCGCCCGTTTAGACTTTCCCTCGCCCCCTTTATCTGCCCCTGGGTCTCCGAGGATGGGTCATAAACCACTTCTAGCAATAAATAGTACTGAAAAAGGGCAATGACCGGTACCTATGATCCGGGATAAAAACATTCACGCCGTGTGCTGCGAAGACAATTATTTTCCAAAGGAAGAATTTAAATTATTTAATAATTTGTTTCAATGCGGTTGTTTCCTAGTACCGATTTGTTTACCGTGCGTTAGCTTTGGGACGTATTGACATTCGCGTCGCTTGGCTTTTTTACGTTCGCACGTAATGCGTGCCTATTGCAACTTCGAATCAAAACGAGCGATCTCTTGCATGCCTGCCCACTTCATTTTTGGCCTCCGGGACGGCGCAACGGTACCGTAAATTCGTTCCCCGCTACATGTACGCGATGCAAAAAAAGAAAAAAAAAACTTCAAAGCCTTTCCTTTATACTTTTAGATGACTACAAATGACCGATCTTTGACTTTTTTTTGTTACGAAGCAAGCGAACCAACGCTTGCAGTCTTTGTGGCCAAACCAAAATAAATAGCTAATTTTCACTCGACAAACCATGTTAGGTCGCGGTGGTGTAATCGGCTAATCCGTCAACTAAGGGTTTGATCTGACGGGATGCAGCTGTGCTGGGTAACCAAAACAAATAATTAATTATTCCTCGAATAGATTAAAATATTCATTGTAGCCAAAAGAAATCGAAGGGATCTCGAGATGTCTCGAAGTAAACTCCAGTCTCACTCGTTGAATAGCCGAAACAAGCCGAAAAGTCACGAACTCGTGCGCCTAATCTTGCCCCGAAACTACCCCCACAGGCTTGTCTTGGTACTCCAACATGCGTGGCCGCCGTTTCATTGTTTTGAAACACCAATATGGCCGCCGTGACGTCATGTGAAAACGCCCTATTTCTTCCTCGAATAAAATAAAGAAAAAAAAATCAAAGAACTCGCAGTGATCTCGAGATTTCTCGAACTAATCTCGCTCTCACTTTTGGACATTCGGAAGAAAGTTGAAGACATTCCTGAGCGTCGAAAAACCCTTTACTTGGTGCTCCGCGTAAGTAAATAGCTCAATTCCTGACTAAAAATGAACGGAAGAAATGAAGGAAACACACAACTTATTACTCCATGGATATTACGTTATCTGAAGGAATATCTGCAAGAAAAAAATCTATTTATATCCTTGCCGAGCTAGAAATTGGCCGAAGTTTAGAAGGAAGTCTACGAGAAGTTAATTTATAAGCTTGTTCAGAACTTAGAAATATTTTGAATGAAAAATAAAACAATTATTAAAGTTCGCTTGCGTAGGATGTGAAGAATTATGCTCATCTCGGAGCCTGTTATCCACCTCGGTCGATAACCTGCGATTAAGTTCTACTCGATATGCATGATATTCAATCACTGTTAAATGTTTTCATTTTGTTTTCAAAGCATGCAGTATCCTTTATCTAGCGGTGATTGATGTGGTGCTGACCGGGTAGACAATCAGCAGTCAATCAATAAATCAATCAACCAATCAAACAGTCAATTAGCCAGTCAATTAATCAGTCAATTAATTAATCAATGAGTCTCTCTTTTAATCAGCCATTCATCAGTTACATCATTGTAAACTGGTTAACCAATCAATTAATAATATGCGCAAAGCTTGTAATTTTTTTATGTATCCTCAGGGTGGGCAGATAAAATCGCAACAGATAGGATTCTCGGAACTCTTGTGGACATTGATGCATTCCCATTCATGTCCTTTAGCTATGTGATTTGGTTTTTTCTCACATGTTACGAAGTAGTAGCAGTCTAGGGATCTCGGTTCCATTTTGCATCTAAGATCCCAGTGCTTACTCATCATGCAATCTTGTATATAGTTCAATTGATCATATTCTTCGGCGGGGCACAGTTTCAAAGTTTTCTTGGTTACATCTATTGTTGTCTCTCTCTCATCTCTCCTTTGATATCTCATTCGGATGGCTGCAAAATAATTTTAAAATTCATAATTTAAAAATGAAGTCACACACTCATCCTATTTCCTTTGCCGCAACATACATTTTCTATCGTCCTTAAAGTCAACTTTGCCTTTAGCTTTGTTCAGGAAACCGCGTGGCAGGCATTTTAATAATAAGCAGAATAAGGGGCAGTGGAAAGGAAGGAAAGGAGGAATCAAAGTGTGCGAGGAAAAGGTTAGCTCGTGCACTACACTTCGTGTTTTTTTTTTATATATCAAGAATATATTTTTAATTATAAGAATATGGAGGCTAAAATTAGCCAAATTTTAAGAGTATTTTAATAATAAACCTGATGCTGATCATGAGACTTTGAAAAGGATATAATTTTGTGGGTTGACTCTGTTGATACAATCAAGAGAGCTCAATCTCTCTTAATACAATGATGAAATTATTCGTTTCTCTAACAGCAAAATAAGCCAGCAAAACAAAGAAATCTGCACTAATTGTAATTGATATCCCAATACATTCTAAAACGGAAATCTGATAATCTAAAATATAAGAATATTACAAGGACATTTTTAGCCTAAAAATAGGCAGAAAATAAGATAAAAATGTTCAGCCTGGGCCGGAAAAACAACATTCTCATTAAAAAGAAAAGAGTGCAGCGGATTTAATGGGGTGTGGTAAGTTTAAAACAATTATAGCCTTTTCCTTCCTCGCGTGCCTAAATCGTCTGAAGTCATTTTTGCATACATACGACAAGAGAGGATAAAGGGGACAGAGAAGGCATCCCCCATACACACCCTATTCCTTAGGTAATTCGTGTCGAGTTATTTTTAAGACCACAGATCGCGAGGGGGATTAGACAACAGCCAATCACATAGTGCGAATGTCTTCCGCGTGGATGACCCGCCCTTAGGCCTTTCCAGATTCTGCTAAGAAAAAGCTAAAAAGTTGCTAAGAAGTATGCCAAAAAGTAGCTCAAAAATTTTGTAAAGTTGCTCGAATATTTTTAAGACAGCATGTCTAATTTTATTTTATTTTAATTTTTAATTTTTAATGATGTACTAGTGAGCAGCACACTTACACTTCCAGTGAACATTTTCACTTGGAAGAAGGAGAAACCATTTAAAAAAAATAAAATAAAATAAATAAAAATAAAAAAAAAAGTAGTTTTAGTAGAAAGATGTTTAGAATTTTAACCAAGAGAATTTTAACTTGTTTATTTTTAAAAAAGGGGGTTATTCAGCATTTTGGTTAAAAATAGCCCAAAAGTTACCAAAAAAGTGCTAGTTTTCCGAAAAGTTGCTAGAAGTTGCTCTCTGACAAAAAAGTTGCTCAAAATCCTAAAAGTTGCTAAAAAGTTGCCGAGCAGAATCTGCAAAGGCCTACCCACGCTCAGAGCCACGCGTCCTTCACGAATTGACGCTGAAAAAGAATGGCGGAAGACGCGGAGAGCGATATTGCTATTCGTTTTGTCGAGGAAAACGACTAAAGAGAGATTTCTGCTAAAGCTGTGTCAGCGAAACGGAAATTAAAAAAGAATCGCCCTTCCTCTCTTGTATAGAGCTAACAGTACAACAGGGAAATCATTAACACATGGAATATTCTCTCAGGATCACTTATAATTTACAGTTTGAAGAGAGCAATTTCTGGTTTGATATTTATTCTTTTATTAGTCTTTTATTATTCAACAAAAATAACACTTGGCATCCTACTTGCTATATTGTACAAACGACCGGTTTCAATAGACCGGCGAAATGTCTCATTCTATTAAAGCACTGAGGTTACGACAACTTCGAGTTAAACTGATTTCACGGGTTGTCAAAGAGTCCAGCGATTCCCATTTCCCAGGTGAGCGCCGACTCATTTCGCTTCAATGTTCAGAAATGCTCTCGATCTCTTCACGCTTTCATTGCCTCTCGCCCGACATGTTTTGCACGGCGTTTAGTCATGCGAAACCTCCACGAAACATCCACACAGCGCGCGAGGTAAGTTTATCCTGATTCTAAAAATATTAACTCGAGACGAATTACCTATATAGGGTGTGTATGGGGGATACCTTCTCTGTCCCCTTTATCCTCTCTTAATACGAACATTCGCCTGTTATGGTGCGGCCATTATGACTTTAATTGAATTGTTTGAGTCACTCGCACGCTCTACAATTACTTAAGGATCTATTTTACTTTAACTTTTTCGACGGTTTGGTAAAATCAACAGTTTTGATCTTACCCATGACCAAAATTTGTATCCCACAACCCCCCTGGCCTGGCCTGCTTTGTGGATGTCCTACGTCCAAATCCATTATTTATTTATTATTTATTTTATTTACTTTTATCATTATTAAGAGGAACTCTATCAGGCGTTCACTGCATGCATGGATCATTCAGTACAGTTTGATTGCTGACTACTGAAACAACTTCCGGATACAATTGCGAAAGATAGATATTGTATCTCTACTTGGCCTTGTTTTTTCACTACAAATGTGACTTTCCAGAGTAAACTTGTAATTTTCAAATCTTTTGGGAAATGGGTTCTAACGGTGGACAACGGTGATTTAGGAAACGAAGGCTAGGTTTACACTAGTAGCTTTATCTGTATTCATCGGTGTTTGCAAACTGATTACAATTCGTAGGCGTTTACACATATCAGTTATTCGGAGAACGTTCTCTGGCTTTTTAAAATATTCCGTCAATTTAACTTCAGGGTTCACAATCTCTTGACCAAAGCGGAACGTTTTCATTTCGGATTTACCCTTCTGCGTGTAAACGGCCGAACGAATGCGTTATATATCCCAAAATGTTTCGAATTTGTCACGAACCCGCGGAAAAATCTCTGTCATATGTGCCCGTTTTACTATTTACCATTGACAGCGTAACTCTCCAATTCCAATTTTTTTCTCAGTAATTTAAGTTCTTAGATAAGTTCTGTTACAAATCTAAGAAATGGCCTGCACTAATTAACGGATAGCCCTACAAATCTAGCCTCTTACTTGCAGTTCCATTGTTCGAGTCATGAGTAGGTTCCAGGGTGTATCGTTTTGTATAATAGATCGGCAATACCCCACAGAAGTCCAAAATCTCTTGTGAGAGAAGACCTCGATTAACAAGTCCAGTAACCATAACCACATCCGACCTTGTTTCGACCGGGAGTTCCTTAGGTGGGGAAAAGGAAACCACCTGCAATGCCGTGAACACAGAACATTTGGATTGTCACCGTTTCCGCGTCTTTGTTTTAATTTTGTGCTTATAATCAGTAGGCAGCATTTAAGCTCTTTTCTAAATAGACCTTTTTAAATATATTGTTAAAGGCTCACTGAGCTAAATTGTTTTTATCTATCACTAAAATATACATCATGCTGCGTGCAGTGGTGAACTGACGAAAAGAGTAAGTAAAACACTAAAGATATGAAAATGTGATACGAAGTCTAGCAAAATTTAACACTAATTGCAGCAAATTCTCTCTTGCTATAGAGTTTTCTTGATAAACTCTTATTCCCGGTTTAAAATAATTCAGTGTGTTATCAAATAAATGCTGTTACCCGCGTTTACCCCTGCTTTCCCTACCCACTGAATTTTATGAACATGTGAGTTTTGATTTCTTTGTGCAGACTTTGTCATATAGCGAGATAAATCTTCCTCGGTTTTTCTAGTTGTCTGCACCGGACCCTAAATTATTCTCAGAATTAATAAAAATTATATTTACCCGCGTAAGGTCCTTCTTAAGTTTTCTTATAGATTTTACGGATGGACTCATTTCAGAAATATAGCAGACTTGTTTTCTCGGGATCCTCCTTATAGTAATGCGCTGCAATTAAAAAGAAATATTGTTAAACAATTTGTGCGCAAGAACTAACAATCGGGCGTGGCACCTAACGACGGCTTCCTCCTAAATACATTGAAACACTTTTTAGGCTATCAAGAGTACGTTTAGATCTGTAGAATTGCATTCTAAGTGGCGCTATAAAATTTCTACCTGTTCAGTCATCCTAGGGCAACTTGAGTCTTTTCGAAATTACAAGGGCTTCAATATTATTTTTTCGAAAATTTTAGAGGCAATTTTAAGTTGTTACTATACGAAAGTGAGAATTTTTCGGATTCCTCTCTACATCACATTTTTGAATCTGAAAATTTTTGGCTCACTTTTTTGTATGAAAAATAGCCTAACCTGGGCAGTGAAATGTGAAAAATTAAAATTCAAAAAGTCGTAGGGAATTTATTAAATAAGCTTCGAAAATTGCATATGAATGGAACTGTCATTTAGAAATTTTTAGCCGTCCTCAAGTAATAGAAAATTCTTGGCAATATTTGCTTCTCCAAACAGATGTTCAAAGAAAACAGTCGTTGGGTGCCCCTGTAACAAGTTTTCATTTGGACGGTAAAGAGCAAACAGAGGCATCACATAATTACTATAAGAGCTTGTTCTTTTTCAAGGAATTAATATCCTTACGGGAAAAAAAAATTTCGTTGCCCCTACCATTCAATAAAGGTTTCGGTCCTTCCTGAGACACCCATTTCCTGATCGATTCATTTTCTTTATCACTAATTCCTCTAATAATTTGGTGTGTGCTTAGTAGGTGGCTGCTAGCCTATGCAGCAGGCGCATGCGCGAACGGGGCGCGCTACGGAGACACGCTTGGCTCCCTCGCACACCTCGTTCTTTCTTGCGTCCTTAACTTCCAAGCGCCTGCTACGCCACAGGGCATCCAGACTCACAACAGCCTACCGGTACTCAAATTGTAGGGATTTGTATGGGAATTTATCGTAAGATCGATAAAAAGGTTAAAATGCACATAAACAGCCTTTAAAGTTTACATACCTCATCTTACAGTTTCTGGCCCTATAAACGCCATTTTAGCAAGTTTCGATGTTTTGGTTTCTCACCTAGGGAAACCAAAATTAAACATCGAAACTACGCAGGCTAAGTGAATTCAGCCACCCATCAAGAGATACCTTTATTTCAGAGCTTCCTCTACGAATACATGACAATTCTCCATGTCTTTCATATCTTACGAATTAAAAGGGTGCAAAAACTCACCAGATTAAAGTCGTGGTAGAAATCGGCGCCATTTACATTGTTGCGAGCAGGAACCCGAAAAACTGCCACGTTGTTTTCTTCATCGAAATCGATTTTCTCCAAAAATCTGGTTCCCTTTTCTTCCACTGCCATTGTATACCGAGAAACCTAAATATTTGAAAAAATCTGTATTATTTAAATTTTTACCTCATTTTATCTCTATCACGAGTGCGGTGGACTCATCGAAAGATCTGTAACAGTTACCGTTACAAGAAACTTCGCTTCTCAGTAATCTCTCTTGCTTCAAGTCATTTAGGTATATAATACGCCTTTTTGGAAGATATCGTAAAGTCAAAAGAATGTCGGATACCCCTTGATAAAGAGAAGTTCCTTTCAATTATTTTACAACCAGAAACACTATTAAAGGGAGAAATAAATTTAAACGTCCTTCCGGTTGAGTGATCCAAGGAAGAATGAAGAGAATCCTTTGTTTTTTGTATTACATACGGCTGCCGTTTCATCTTAACTTAATCAGTTAATTGGCATGCATATACAACTTCCCCAAGTGTGATGATTCTTCTAACTTTACGGGTTCTTCAAAAAGCTTATTAGCTAGAACGTCCTACCGTTATCTGGAAGGTCGAACTGCACGATTCCCACTGGTGGCTTGGAATTTTTTCCGAACATTTCTTTGTAACAGCCTAATTTTAAGCCTGATTTTCATATGTCGGGAAAATCCAGACGTGCGGGGATTTTACTATTTCCCGAACGTCCCAGATTTTCCGAATAATGAAAACTCGAAATCGTAGACATCGCCGATCGTCTGGGATGGTCGGGGAGAAAACTGTTTACTTCTTCATCGCCTTGCCGTAAGGATCAGTTTGCCGTTTCATATTTTTCTACAAGTTCAATTGCACTGATCCAGGTCTACAACTGGGAGATCCGGCACCACTCATTGATTTGTTGCTGTGGACTTGCTGCTATTTTAAATATTTTGGTTCCAGTCACCCTATCGCACTTTCAATTTCCACCTGTCACAGTGCATGATATGCGCATCCCCGCGTTTTGGGCATCCCCATTCCCAAAACCCTACTGATCTGGGCATTCCATGTAACTCTAACCCTAACCCTGACCGAAATCGCTAAGGTAATTTGAGAAGGGGATGACCATGTCACCAAGGTTTTGGGAATGGGGATGCCCCATATCACTGCAACACCGCCAATTATCCCAATATCGGGATAATCTGGGACAGACTTCTAGCCATTAAGTTATATATCGTTAAAATCTATGGTGGTCGACAAAAAGTAAAATCTCCTATCGTCTGGGATTTTTTCCGACATATGAAATTAACCAGGCTTTAAAGAGCCTTTTAAGTTTAATTAACAAGACTGATTTTTATAGTTTAATTAGAGGAACTCGACGAATAGAGATGCAAAAAATAATTATCATTATAATAATAAAAATAATTAAAACAAACCTCTCCCAGTGCAAATGGCAGAAGGCATGAAAAGATCACGGTGATAACCACAGGAAACTAAAACGAAAAAGGCGGGTAAAGACCAACAAATTTAAAGAATCACAAGTGAAACAAAATGAAATACAGTAGAACCTCTCCTGACGGACATTCTCGTAAGCGGACACTGAGCTCTACTTACGGCCACCTTCTTCACAAAAACCCCGTTTTTCTTAACGCTGCCAGAAACTCTGAATTTTTAGATTCCGGTCAAAATGGACTCCTTTTTTCGCTTTCCGAGGGTACGTGTCCGCTCACGAGAGCTTCCACTGTACGTCAATAAAATAATGTCCACTGTCTAGCCAACCTTCATGTTAAACAACTCAGGGGCACATTCATCGATCGTGAACTCGCTGTGACCTTGATGTACTGAGGAGCTTTCTGTTTGAGAGATACAAATGTTACTTGCCGACGCAAACGTGATATTCTTATAGCTGTCCGTATAGATGATTGAGTAAAAACCTGATTCAGCTGGATGCTCTCGCAGTTTGTCGAAGTCAGTATAGGTTCAGTGGTGAGTCATTTACATTTCGATGGACATTGGGTTACCTCTTAGCTGAGGCGAAATTGTTCAGTAGTCTCTTAATATGGCTGCAGCTAAGAATGTTGCTCAACATGTCAGGCAAAAACAACAGCTATAAAACAAACACAAACGAAAAAAGAAGAACCAATTCATATTTTTTATTCAATAAAAGGCAACTATTGGTAAAATTTAATGATGTCAGCGATGTCTTAAAACGTCCACCTAGGGAAGTTTCGCTGCCGGTCAGGTTAAAACCCCCTGATTCCCATTTGAGCACGTTCTGAAGTTCGGACGTGTTTAATAATAATGTAACTCAACTGTGATCATCCTGTGGTTTTAGCTATAATTGGGATTTAAAACGTGTATTCAGCAGACCTGAGGTGGACTTATGATTCTAGAACGTCCGGAGAGCAACAAAAAGCTTTATTTGCACGACCAACAAGTATAGCCAAGTATATAGTACAATATACGACAAGAATGTTTTTAAATATGTCAGAATATGTCAGATGGTTTTCTATATGCTTTGGAAGCCTGTTTGGTTAATTTGGAGCAATCCTAAAAACTATTTCATCTTAGTTTTGGGATGTCTTGGGTGCCTTTAGGTGACTTTTGACCTTTCAATCTGGAGGTTCAGAAATTTCTAGGCAATAGTTATTTTACAGAAAAAAATAATCGTTGGGTCAGTCCTTGTTTCAGTTATTTTTATCGCGAGGCGAGCACGATGTGTCGTGTGTTTTGTTTCATTTGTTTCATCATTCATTAATCAATGCTGTAAACCTTGGCCTTTATCCCAGTTGGCTGATACTACAGTATATATAAATAAATTATAACATCTGACTTCCATTGTTTTGAGCACGTACTGAAGTTTGAACGTGCTCGACAGAAAAAAAAAAGCGGTTTTGTGGTTGATGAGTCAATCAGAATGCTTGAAAAACAAGTCTTCAGCAGCCCAGCAACTTTTCGTACTCACCAATTCGTGTTCTTCGAGTTATTCGCTATCGGGGGCACCCAACGAGAATATAGTTCAAAACCATTTAAATATAGCATTGTTAAACGTATTTTTGTATTTAAACGGTAGATATAGGCAGATTTTTATCCCCTAAAAATTCTTCATTAGTTCGGATTTCCTAGCGGAAAGTTTAGTGATCCGAAAATTATAGGGATCAAAACTTACCTTTTCGAAAATTTCAGCCAGAAAAAAAGCTGCCGATAATTCTCGGTGACCTTTTTAGGGTAAAAATACGTTACAAATGGCCAATTATACCATTTTATAGATGTTCGAAAATCCTAGGAGAGGGAGGCAAGCAAGAAATTATACAACAAATGTTCCGAAAATTCTAGATCTCAAATCGTCTTCCGAACAGATATTTTCCGAAAATTGACGTTGGGTGCCCCTGCGCTATCGCAGAAAGACACTTCTTTCTTCTCCTTTACAGCAGTTAATTGGACTGTATTTTTTTTCACTTTTTTGAAAAAACAAGAGGAAATGTTGGTATCGGTTAGTGAATCGTTGCAGTCAGAAGCCGGGTCGGCGAGAGATGAAACAAACAACCAAAACCAGTAACATACAATTCACCTCATGATGGGAACCCGATCGTTAAAGTTAAAGTTAAGAATGCGATACATCATACAACAATAATGTCAAGAATATAGCGAAGTAAACAGACCACCAGGAATTAAAGATAATATACGTTTAAGTATCCCTCCCAAGCTTATAATATTAATATTAACGGTCTTTTAGGGAAAAAGAAGTCAAAAGTATAACAAATCCTGCGATATAGCTAACTCTAAAAAGCCAATCATCTTCAAGATCTTAACACGAAACTTGAAGTATGGAGGGGTTGTATTCGAATAGGGGCTATTTCAGATCAGACAATCATACGTCATGCCCCTGGTGGTGTTGCGTCAGATCCAAGTTTGCATCAAATGCCATTCCAATGTCAGTGAATCAAGCTTTACTAGGGAGCTTTAGCATCGACGACGGCAACGGCAGCGAAAACGTCAGTTTTAAAATGAATTCCCGTTTTTTCAATCAGTTTGTCGCGTTTATTCCAATTTGCTGAAAATGGCAAGTGTAGGCGAATTTCCCTGGAGTTGATTTCTTGAGGACCTCACTCAAGTTTAGAGAGAGAAAAAGAGATTCGTCGTCGCTTGTTTACGTCCTCTATAAAACTTGCAATTAGGCATTTTCACGTAGTAGTCGTGCAAGGACGGTAAAGAAATGTACAATGAAAAGCGCCGGATGCACGTGCAAAGTTTCTTTTATTGCATCATTCCTTCTATTTCGATGTTAATCAATACGTAAGTGAAGTCTCCTTTTAACCTATTTAAATATTTTTCAAGACACATTTGACATCTTCCTTAATTACTGGAGTGCACTACTAACCACTGGTCCGACTAAAACAAAATATTTTGCCTGTTTCGTACACAGTGTGTTTTATTTTGCTGCATTTCACTGCGCCTTTAACCGTGGAATAAAGAGTATTAACTGATTTATTCATAAGAATGGAAAGTAAAATCAGCAAACTTAAAGGAATCCATTCCGAGTTTCGCCACTACATAACCTACACAGAGAATAGGTCCGAGGTTGCGGTGCAAACATTCTTGGATTCATTTGGGAGAACTGTGTACGGTACCCTGGGTACCAGAGGTTTTTCTCGCGTGCGGCGGGAATTTTCGGTGTTGGCCGAAGGCCGACACAACTTCGGTCGTAGGCCGAAGCCACGAGCGGCAACCGCGCTTGAAAAGTCTCAGTTGAAGTCTCTGGCACCCAGGTTATGTGTACGGTGACTTGCAACTTGTTTTGCAGCATTGCTGCGAAACGGGTTTAAACGCTATGTTGCGCTTTTCACTACCTACGTTCAAGTCTTCACAAAGCAGGTTGTTGCAAATTGCGTGAATACTGACTTCTGATCATTTCGCAACCTCCAACAACCTTTTGGTTTGTTGCAAGACAACTGAGGGGTTTGATTTGTGAGTGGTCAAACTCGCAACATCGCCATTCAACTCGTTTTGCAGCAACAATGTGGCAAAAAAAGTCACACGTTTTCGTTACCTGTGTCCACACCATACCGGATAGCTTTTCTGACATCATAAAAGGCTAGGGCTTCTGTTCACACATAAGAACGGTGATTTCGCCGCGATTTCTGCAACGGAGCGAAACGAAGCCGCACTGATCTCTGTAGCGGAGAGTCAAATATCGGATAGGTGTTCATACTATATGTATACTATGCCGGATACATTTTCATGTAAGCAAGAAAAGCTATCCGGTAATTGACTTGGGGCACGACTCAGCTAACCGAGTTCCAAAACCAGGTCGAGAGATACACTACTGTAACGTCAGTATTCAGAGAAATGTTTTGGTTATAGTTTATAGAGCTTTTATAGTCACTTTATAGTGTGACAGCAAGAAAGAGGGCCGGTAGACTTTCATATACCGGAATCCATTTATCTTCATTATTCATGTTCCTTTCTTTATCCATTGCCAAAGATCTACATCCATTGTTATTTATTATGCTTTGTTACTTATTAATTATTTCAGTTTCCGGTTTCATGAAACACGACCCCAGAAAAGAAAACAGAAACATGTGTAACTGCGTGGTAGTTTTTTTTTGGGGGGCGATTCAGGATTAGTTCTTCAAAGTCTGTCAGCGAAGACGGAAGTCACGAAACTCCGGCAGACGTTACAGAAAACCTTGACAATGTAAAGCGTTTGTTTCCAAAATAAAGAACTCAATGAAACTGAAAATTTCAAAGGATTATTAGTGTTTTTACGTTCTGTTTAAAAGAATGAATACCTTCATGTTTATGAATATTAGATTAAATAATGCATGTTCCTAAAGGAAGCGCAAGGGATTCACGCGCAGGCTTTGTAACCTCTCCGAAAGTAAATAATCAATACGTTGTGTTTTTATATTTTGGAGAGATTCTTCTCAAAATATGAATTTGTGCCTTGAATTGCCTTTAAAACGCGAATGTCGTTGGTAGCTCCCTTATTTTGGAGTGTTTTCTTCTCGTTCATTTTCCTGTTGAGTTCTCTTAAATATTCCAACCGATGGACGGTGCAAATTGACGGCGATTTTGAAGAGGCTGAGAGGCTCGCGCGAAAACATGGCTTTGTCAACCACGGGAAGGTAATTACAATACAATACAATACAATACAATGTTCTTTATTTTGAGAGGGTAGATATACATGATTAACCCAGTTAAGAGTTTTCTAACACATGGCCCTCTAATATTAGCTCAAGCGTTGTTCTTCGCTATCTCAGCCTGGCCGTGCTCTGTTAAGAATAAGTTAATTCTGATAATCAATCGGCTGAGCTTCAGAATACTCGTCCACTTTATATACATCTGGCTATGTTATCTTGCTCTCATCAAGAAGGCAATTGAAATTGATGAAAGTAGGAACTTTGGGCGCTTTCCATTTAGTCAAAATTTCCGGAATTTCCGGTTCGGCGGTAAATGGAACACGTTTCGTCGGTTCGTCCCACTGGAAAATTCCCAGAAAAAGTGGAAAATCTAAAAAGGTGGTCCCGTTTTCCCGGTTGGAATTTCCGAACGGAATGTCGTGTTCCATTGACGTTTCTTGTAGTTTGTACCAGTTCCAGGTCCACGGTCGGGCACCCGGCCACGTACCGGGGTTTACGACCAAATGGAACAACTTTTTACCGATCGGAAATTCCACTTTTGCTACCACCGAAATTTCCGGGTTTTTTTCGTAAATGGAAAGCGCCCTTTGTTTCTTTTGGGAATTTGTCGTCCAAACAATTTGAAATACTGACATGGCGTAGATATTTATTTTTCAAAATGCGGGTGGAAGTTTTCTCTACCCTAACCTAGTCAATCTTCAGAGGTATTAATTTTTAGCAATCATTGTATGGGGCTGAGTATGATCTGAAGAATTCCCTGCATACAGCATCTAATCTAACCAAACCGAAATAAAAATTGATGGAACACAATCAGCTGCAATGGAATTCAGTTGATCGAACTTATCGTTCGATTAAAATCGATTGATTTGGGGAATCGACTGAATGGTCGTAATGAATCTGATTTGGTGTTACCTGTGAGCAGGGTTTGTACAGAGTCTTGAATCCTTGAAATAAAAAAGTCTTGCAATTTGCCTCGTAATTTTCCAGACCTGGAAATAGTCTGGAAAATGGGAATAAAGTCTTGAGTTTTTTTTTCAAAGCTGCAACAAGTGCTTCTTAACCCATTAAGTCCCAATAGTGACCAACATCAATTTTCTCCTAATAATATCAATAGATTGTCAAGTGCAACATCTATGAGAATTAATCAAATGATCACAAAGAGAAAAATCTCTGATCTTTTATCAATTTCTCCCAACTAATTCTGTGAGGAAATGTATAGAGATCAGTTTGGAGAATTTGTTTGTGGATATTGGGGCTTAAAGGGTTAAGTGAAATCTCATGCCTACGTTTGCAGAGTATGAAAAAGGCTTTGTTGCTTCCTTTTTTTTTAAGGTCTCTATTAATCACCTATTTGATAACCTTGAGTCTGGAAAAAGAAATTATTGTTTAGAAAAAAAGCATGAAAAAAGTCTTGAATTTTGGATCCAAGAATCTGTACGAGCCCTTTCTGAGTGACAGATAAATTTAAGCAAATTGGAAGGCAAAGGAGATGAGCAGGGCAACAGTATTTAATAATGAGATGGTTCATTCCTTTGATTTTTTTTGTGTTCATGCACCTTTGAACATAACAGGTTGATGGTACCATGTAGAATCATGTACAGAACAACCACTCTTTTTGTTTTGGGCCAAGTTGCACCTATTCACCATTTCCGAATGCCTTTCCTTGGGTTTCCTAGTTTTTCTCCAACACAGTTTAATAAAACAATCACCCATCATCACTGTGAAGTTGCATTCAACATGGTCTTTAACTACAGCTAAAATTTTTACACCACCAACCAGCCAGCTGTGTCTAGTCTAACTTGTGGGAACTTGTATGGTCAAAGTATCTTTTTGCAGAACGGTTATTGAATTAAACTACTCACCATGCCCAATAAATTAAGGGGAATCAGCGTGCAAAGAAAGTCGTGTCCGATAGCCCGGGGCTAGTGGATTTTGCTTTTGGGCTAGTGAATTCTGTTCTTAACTTGTCTGACGGGCAAGTGAATTTTTTGGGGAAATTCAAATTACAGAAGGATGGTAATCAATCCTGCTAATCAAAAAGGGTTTTGGGGCTAGTTGAAATGACTTGTGGGCTAGTACATGCTAGCTACAGCTTGCCTGAATGGCAGGCTGTAAAACTGGCTTTCTTTGCACTCTGGGAATAGACTGGCAAAAATAGGTAGATCATTAAAAGCTAATGAAAGACAAAAACTTCAACATAATCAATAAAATGGAGTATTATTGATTGCCTTGATCAATCGATGAAAGTCAATACTCTTAGTTATTGCTATTATCAATTATATATCAGTTTTGTCTAGTTGGCAAGAAAATACTTTCAATTTTATAGACCCAGTAAGCAAACAGACAGAATGTGTCTAAGCTTGTCTGAGGCAGAAGAAAGCAGTGGAAAGTCATGCATGGGTCCTAAAATCTATTTTTCCTCGCAAACCTATTTGAGACAAACAAACTTACTAAATATGACCAGTGTTTAAGTTCGTTTGTCTGTTCCTCAGCAAATTCAGGATATACATTTATTATTAGTGGGCTGCCTATGGCTTGCAAGGCCCAATCATAAAAATTATTGGGGTTGTAGAAAGACACAATAGTAGACAGATCTCACAGAAGGCATTGCATGTCTCATTCCACTGCCATGGGGCTGATCTTTGGACTATTTAGGAAAGAGGAGAAGGTCATTTCCTCTTTAATATTTCATTTAACATTTTCATTTTAACCATTAGTTACTAGATTATTTTCAACAAATAAGTAAAGTCTCAGAAGACTACAAAAACAATGAGATCTCTCATCCTTTGGAATTATAGAAAAATAATGATAGAAGGGAATATTAATGTCTTTCGGAAACAATAGTTTGATCACGGTGTTACTTTTATTACTGATTTCAGGGGGACAAAACATGTTGGCTATTTTGCTCAGAGAAGTTGGCTATTTTGTCCTCTTAAAATTAATTTGAGGCCTGGAAATAAAGTATTGAATTAAAGAAAGATTCTGTCAAAACTTATGTTAAAATTCAATTCTCTGGACCTAGACAGACTTTTTGCTTCCTATTTAAAATATTTAAGAAAAGTTTGGGACTTACTGTGCATTACTTGTCCAAATTTATCAAAAAATTATACATTATCTTTTGTACTCAAGGTAGATAACTAGTACTAGACAAAGCTCCCACCCCCAAGTCCAACCTGGAAATAAAGCCTCAGTGGGAAAGGGCAACTTGACAAATGTTTGGAAATGAATGCGCATTCTTGAAAATTTGATGGGGGCATAAATTATTATATAATTGTTTATTTTGCTCGTTGCAGGTCATTAATAATCACTACAGTTTTGTGCATGAAAAGGTGGAAAAAATATCCAATGTCTTAAGAACCCACCTACATGAAGGACTTTTGTCAGAATCAAGTGTAAGTTGACCACACCCCTTTTGTCTACGCTTTAATTTTTTTTCATCCTTTATGAAGGTTCCATGAACAGAGGTGAAGTTGAAGAAAGAAAAGTAAATTGAATGTTCATGTCCATAGAAAAAAAATTATTTTTTTCTTTCTTTATGTCCGTGCCTCTACAATGTAATAGAAATGCTGTCTTAATTTGCATGAAAATTAGGAATTCAAAGCAAGCCATGTCATCATAAATGTATCATAGCATTAATTATTGCATGCAAGTTAAATGCTCCAGTGTAGAATAGTAGCTAGAAGAGAAAAATACACGTATTTTAATACTACTTACAGTGTCTTGAAGTGTCAATGATTGAAGGTTGATTATTGTTGTTTTGCATCTTTTTTGCAGGTTCAGATGGTTACACAACAGGAAATAAAGTCTTACAAACTGCTGTCATCTAACTCTATGCAATTTCGCAAACCTAATGATCCAAGATATAAGGATATGTGGTACATTGTAAGTGTAATGAAAGGAGTTTCTTTGTTTTGTTTTGTAGTGACTTAGACTAATGTCCATATACACGCTTTTAATAAGTCTGAGCGCCATCTTGAATTTTCAATGAATGACGTCATTCGCGGAAAGATCATACACGTGGCCAAAATGGCTGCCAAAGGTGAAAGCTCTGTTGACGTTAATTTTGCAGTGTGTTGATATAAAAAGGAAAGTTTTTACTTTATATCAAGAGGAATATTTTCTTTATACAATGTCTTTATAGGTATGTTATCGTAACTTTAAAGCTTTCGTTCAAAGATATTCCTGGATCAATGATATCGAGGACAAACGAGAGCTGATTTAAATGCAAAACAAAAAAATGCACAACTCAAAACAGTAGCACAAACCAAGGAGCTAGGGTACGAACCCTAATTCATATAATGCATACAAGGCATATAATGTCATCAGTCCCTATTACAGGGAGAAATGCTCAGGGAGAAATAAGGGCTTTAAGGTGTCCCTAGCCAGTCAGGCGAAATACTGTCCAAAATAAAGAGAGGGCAAATTAGTTCTTTCATTCACTTAAGAAAATTAACAGTCCTGCAATAGTTTCAACTAAATTGACAACTGGACACGAGGTTCCACGGGTAGTGAGTTAAACATCTCTCTCTAATGGAGGCAAACTTCAGTGTTATGACAATTATTCCAATTTGCCAAGACCTAGAGCTGTTGATGGCTCCTTTCCTGAATTCCCAATTGCACGTGACACTGACACACCTGCTTGAGTGGGATTGCAAATGCCCCTTTTTTCAAAAGGACTAATTTATAAATTGTTTAAAAACAAAAAAATAATTCCTAGTCCATCCTTAATTGAGAATCAAAAGGTCAGAGCAAAGATACGTTTTGGTTTCAAAGTAAAAGGTTCAAGTCAACTAGCTGTAATTTGCACTTGTTTGCGAATGGAAACTCAACATCTCTCACTGCAAACAAGGTTTGTTCAAAATACTCTCGTGTCACAGAATGATGTTTCTAATAATATTGAATGGCAAATTGGTCTTAAGCAGCAACTAAATATGCTGAGTACATGAAAAATATTGGTTTAGCATGTATATTTTATGTACATATACATTCATATTCAGGGCTTAGAGTGTGGTATTGTCACATCAAGCACAATGTCATGGTTGGCTGCTTTACCAAACAGAAGGGTGATAGATAATAAATATCAAGTTATGGTTTATTAGAAATCAAATGCCCTTTTACATTATGAAACTTTACACCTGAGAAGCAATGTTCTGATCAAAGGTTTTATTGTCGCATAGTTAATGGTAAACCGGAGCTCGAAAGGGTCCACCCTTTTCAGGGTCATTTGGGTTGGGCACGATTAAAGTGGTACTGTCTTCAATATTCTTCAAAAAAAGACTGGTTTCATTTCACTTTATATTTAGCAGTTTTTTACCTTCTACCTTTAGTGCTAAAATTTCAGATTCTAGTTCAGAAATTTCAGCGTCGGATTCGTGTAAGCTGTGTCACTGAGCATTACTTGGCTCAACACACACCTAACTCCTGTGGTGTTTACCATATTTGGTTTCCCTCAAATCAGATTCCTGTTCAACTTTTTCTTATTTTGGATCTTAGGGATTAAAGGTATGGCTTGTGTACAGGGCATTTAAACACCAAACGAGGGGAGGCTGCATGTTTTCAAAAGCTAGCGACCACTTTTAAAAGACAATACAATACAATACTTTTGAAGTCATCATCCCCAAAATGAAAAGAACAGACGATTGTATGTTTCTGCCCATAGCAAAAAAACAATATTTGAGAGATGAATATAGCGGTTCAAATTAGAACCCACACAGAAAGACTAAGTTACACACCTTTACGGTCGAGTACTCCTCCCTTTTAATTCACTGCAGCCGTGCGAGCTTTTAATACATGCTGATCGCTTGGAATCTTATGTCACATTTCTTAGTGTTGCGTTTGTTATTGAACATGATATCCCCATATGACTTACAAACACGAACCACACAACTGCGATTACGTTAGCCTTGGAAAAGGATTTGTTGGTATTTGTTAATGTTTATACAAGAAAAGAATGGAATAAAGCGATTCATAATGGCCTGACTTTGCCTCTCGTCCTGACATGGTACTGTCACGCGAGTCAAAACTCAAAGATATTGGCTGAAGGCTTAATTTCCGCGAATGACGTCATAAATTAAAAATTCAAGATGGCGCCCAGACTTATTAAAAGCGTGTATAAATTGGGTAGACACACTTTGTGAGATGTGACCTTAGAAATTGTGAATAAACTTGTCATGACACAAAAATAAGTGAATAGAATACATATTATGAATAAATAAATAAATAAATAAATATTATTGCGTTAAAAGATATTGGTTTATAATTATTAATTGCTGTTAAAGGATTAATGATAACGACAGTGATACTCCTTTAATATGGGCACTGAGGGGGCCATAGAAAGCCTCTGTATTAACGGGGTGTCCGTATTAAGTGGGTTGAAGTGTGTTTGTAGTTGAGTCAATTTTTCACGTGCATTGCTCTTATTGTCATTTGTTTGTTAGTTGTAGAAGTTGATTGAGTGACTGATAAATCGAAACTTGTAATGAAGGCTACATTTTCTTGAATGTACTTAATTTAGCCCCTGGAAGGCTGGAAATTGCATTTTAGGGTTTTTTAATGTCAAAATTTTCCGGGTGAACATGCTCCCAGATCCCATAGAAAGGGGACATAATGCCAGGGCTCCTTGGTGATACAGTGTAATTGAACAGTATGCCATCGCACACTTGCATTTGAGCGTTTTTTCTTTTACTCCGACACTGTAGCAAAATACTCTCAGAATATAATATTATCTTATTTTAGTTTTAAAAAAAAAATTGTGCGATACTACAAATTTTATTATGATTTAAATAGACCTTTTTAGCTTGTGTGTTTTCACATTTTTAAACCACATGGATAGTACCCCAGAACAGTTCCTTTTAAATGTTTTCTTAAGTATGTGCATCCACGTGCATTATGCATAATTTATGATCACTAAATGCAAATTCCCTGGAGAACAATCAGGGAAAAAAATACATGCTAAAAGGTCTATTAACAGAACTTTGTCTAATTCGGTCTGTGATCATACTTGTGACAAAACAAATTTGTGTTGATCACTCGTATGATTACAGTGTACTGGGACTGAGTTGGACTCCACTCGGTCCTATTATCATTAATTTCCTCTTCAGCACAGAGATGATGGTCAACCAACATACAATGTAATTGATGTTTGGAGAAGAAACATTACTGGTGCTGGAGTTGTTGTTGCTGTAGTTGATGAAGGATTTAATCCCAAACATCCTGAGATTGAACCCAATTATGTACGTTTAATTTTGCTAAATTCATTTAAAAAATTTATATACGAATAAAAATAAATAAATAATGATTTGAAGGGGGAACATCCACTAAGTGAGTTCTTCATCTAAGTGATTCCTGGTCGAATTAGAATTTAAAAATGTTGGTTTTTGAGGACACAGGAAAACTGGAAAACTCCGCGAAAAACCCCTTGGAGCACGGGAGAGAATCAATGACAAACTCAACCCACATATGGTGCCGGGGGGGGGGGGGTACTTTAGGAATTTCTGGGTGGACCAGAGCTATTTTAGCTGAATTTTGCTACCCTATACTAGAGTATACTCCGCAAATCACCCCTATCCTAGAGTAGCTGTTTTCCAGAAACTACTGAGGTCACTAGCACAGTAGTCTAGCCAAAACAAAACCTTATACCACAATCCCTAGTCTAGATTAAATCCTCAACCAACTGATCAGTTTCCTGAAAAATGATACCCTATTCTAGACCCAAACGCCCTGATTTATATACCCTATCCTACAGTAAACTGCTTGAAAACCATACCCTTCACAGCGGCACGTACCTATATAGCCCATATATGGCAGTACCCCCCTGGAATATGGTGTTTACGCTGGGATTTGATCGTGGGCCACATTGGTGGGAGGGCAAGAGCTCTCACCACTGCACCATCCCTTGCTCCCCCAAAAATTAATCATAGAGTCAGTCAATCATAAAGTGCAACCTCGTTCCCAGGTTACCCGTCGGGTAGGAGAGAGAACCTGGAAACCACAGACTACTATCAACGTCTTACTTTAGAGAGCTGGTTTACTAACTTAGAGCAAACGCCACTGAATCGTAGCCAACAGTTACCAGTGCCGTACAAACGACTTATTGTTGGTTTTCAAATGACGTCACCAAAATTCAAACTACGAAACTATCCATCCTACTGAGGCTTTTTCTTTCATGGTGTATTAGAGCAGCTGAAAACTAATTTTCAAACAAATTTTCGCTTCAAAAGGCTAGGGTTCTTGGTTTTGTAATAGAGTACACTTGAATTTCTAAGCTTTTGCGTGACGCAGCATTTACATGACGGCTGAGAGAGAGCTGTCATTTAGGTTAAGAAAGTGACTTGTTTCGAGGAATTTTGCTATCTAAACAGTTCAAGTATTAGAAAAAGTATTACTTTAATGTTTATGAGTTCCTCTAGGGGTAAATTCACGCTTTTGTAGCAAAACTCGGTAACAGATGTGTCTGTTGGTTTAAGTCCGCCATGTTGGAGCTCATCCGGATGAGCTCCAGCATGGCGTCTCCATACAAAGCTCTATAAATTTGGGTAAAACATTTCCTCGGATATCTCGTGTACAAATTATTTCTTCGATCCAAATCTTGGCGAGGGTCTTTGTATATTTACCTCCTTTCATTTCCCAGATTCTGGACCTTATCTATCGAATGGTTTTGATTTTTATTTTGATCTATTTTGAATGGCGTAACACTGAAAACCAGTAATTGACGAGATCAAGCAAAACTAACTACGAGAGAAAGACTGGAGAACTGACAATTTGACTAACAATAGACGGATCGAAACGCACCAATTACTGATTACGAGTCTTCATAGCCAATAACATCACGGCTTAACTGACAGACGACCAATAACGTCGCGACGTTATTGACCAATCAGGTCAATAACCAGAGTATAATACCATCAACTGACGTGATACAACTCACTTTGACTCTGAAGATGACTACCGCACAGGTTGTCGAAACGTCATTCACTGTCAACAACAACAGTCCTACAGTGCTCGACTTTCAGAAAAAAAATCTTGGGGCCAACTGGCCCCCAAGTTTTCATTTTTGGTCGCCAGAACAAGTATTCTAGTCGCCAAAAATTATATTTAAGAACTAATGGGATAAAATAAACTGAACATCTTTAACTTAACCTTAACAGAAAATGAATGGTTTAGACTTCCTTTGAACTTTCTTTCGAATGGTTTTCGCTGACGCTCGATTACCAGCCGGTGTTCTGTAAAATGAATCCGCACTCAAGTGTAAATCTCCTCAAACAGGTATTCAAGCTTAAGGTTCAGGAAATGGAATACACATTAAAAAAGCAAAATTTAGGAATCACAAAAAAACTTATTTGGGTTATGAAAGAACAAAATCTGCAAAATTTGTTTTGCGTCCCATGTATTTGCATGTTCAGAACTGAACATCGGTGAAACTTCATCTATTGCGCGGTTGCCTAACACGTGATCGAAAGTCTCCAGAAAGAGGAAACGTTGCTAATGTTTTCGGGCAAAGAAGTCTGTTAGACAAACAGCGTGACTTCAACTTTACCAGGGGCAGCCAACGAGAATATAATTCAAAACCACTTAAACATAGCATTGTTAAACGTATTTTAGTATTTAAACGGTAGATATAGGCATATTTTTATCCCCTAAAAATTTTTCATCTGTTCGGATTTCATAGCTGAAAGTCTAGTGATCCGAAAATTATAGGGATCAAAACTTACCTTTTCGAAAATTTCAGCCAGAAAAAGGCTCCCGAAAATTCTAGTTGACCTTGTAAGGGTAAGAATAGGTTAAAAATGGGCAATTATACCATTTTTTAGATGTTCGAAAATCCTAGGAGAGGCAGGCAAGCAAGAAGTTTCACAACAAATGTTCCGAAAATTCTAGATCTGAAATCGTGTTCCGAACAGATATTTTCCGAAAATTGTCGTTGGGTGCCCCTGCTTTACTTCATTAGAAGTCAATAAAATACGGCAGAGCTTTTATTTGCGTCGTCACGCTCAACAGAAATTTGCGTAAAGTTGTTTACAAGAATTGCGAAGCTCGAGAAGTAAGCGCCGTTCGTTCCCGATTAGCTTCGATTAGCTTGAGCTTTTATCAGACTAATCTGCTATCGAGTCCGCAATCGAGATACATGTTCGACATAAAGAAATTGTTTTAAATATCGATGCGCTTAAAGTCAATCCCGGAGAAACACGGGACGATCTGTTGAGAATTGCGATCGATTTGTCCGAAAGTCGATAAGTCTTCCGTCGAATTCATTCATTTCACAATCCTCTTTCAAGTAAACGTAGATTAGAGTTTTGGAAGAAATCGTTAAAGCCTTTAGACAAATCGTTAAAACGTTTAGACAAACCGTTAGAGCGTTTGGGCAAAACGTTAGAGCGTTAGAAAAACCGTTAGCTATCCGTTAGTTGTGTAAAGGATAACAAATTATCATTAGTGTACGTTTACCCAAAGAAGAAAGTTGACGACCTGGCGTGAAAATTTAGTCGCCACTGAGTAAAAGCTGGTCGCATTGGCGACCCCACGGGTCGCAACGTCGAGCCCTGGGTCCTATTCAGGACTACGTTCACCCGGACGATCAAACTCAACCTACTTTTGAAATGACTCCTGGGTTCAAACTTTTCGCAGTCTTTCAAGTTTGTTTTCGTCAGGGGTGACATAGCCCCTTTAAGTGGGTCAAATTTAGAGTGAATGTAAGGCTAGGGTTTCCTTCCTCTGGGACAAAGCAAACTGTCCGTAATAATGAGGTGTCTGTATTAAGCATGTGTCTGTAAAGCAGAGTTTGACTGTAATTCGTATTTATTTTTAATACCTATACACAGGATCCAAGAGCGAGTTTGGATGTGATTGACAATGACACTGATCCTGTACCGTCAAATTCTTCTATTCCACAATATGGGTAATATACTGTTGTTTTGTTATTGGGGGGCATAACCGTTGCAAACGACCTACAATTTGACTTATTTTATATTATTGTCTGCAATACGCATATGAAAATATTTCTATTGTATATGCGCAATATAAGTTTCATATTTATTTATTTATTTATTCATTTATACAATTAGCATTGTTATCCTCCCTGTCACTCAAAGCATTGCAACTGATGTGTGTCAATACTTTCTTCTTTATTACTGACAAATGAATACATCATGCCAAAATTATTTTGAATTTATTCACTTCAGGCATGGTGAAAAGGTTGCAGGTGTGATTGCTGGCGCGCTTAATAACTCGAAATGTGGAGTAGGATTGGCCTACAAAGCGAAACTAGGAGGTAGAGTAATAGATATTAGGGACTTTAAGATCCAACGACGCGGACGGTAACGAGAACGTAAAAAAAAAACAATAGCTTTGATTAGCAAAACAACAACTTTGCACGTGCACCACACTTTTTCGTACATTTCTCCGCCCGTTTTTGCACGACTACGACGTGAACATGCCTAATTTCGCGTTTTACCAAGGACGTAAACAAGCAACGACGAAATTTTATTTATCTGACTGTACTCGGATATGGTGCCTGGGAATTCAGCTCCAGGATGGTTCGCCTACATTCGACAAAGTAAGTGGGTAGGAATAATTGCGATAAAGTCTGAAAGAACGTAAATTCACTTTTTAAGCGACGTTCTCATTACCGTCGCGTCGTTGGATCTTAAAGTCCCTAATACCTTGTTTATAACATAATTATTTCATGATCTAAATGTACAGTCGATGAGTGACTACTGTAAAATGCTTCGTCTTGACAAGATTTTTATTTCTTAAAATCGAGAAATTATGACTGGCTCATCTTATGACGCCATACAATGTATATTAAAAGAAATTCGGGCAAGGAGTTGATTGCGTTGTCTGAAAAGTCACACGTATCATCGCATCGCATCCGATGTTAACCCTTGGAATAGGGAATTAGTAGCGTAAACCGCATTTTTTGCTACCCCTTCCTTTCTGGATTTGTTCAGTTTCTGGCAATTGATGTCAAAATGGCTAAAAATGAGTTTTGCGACACTTGTGCTAGCACTTCACGCATTCTCTATGCTCTTACAAATCTCTTTCTTTTTATGACTCTCAAACAGCATTCTTTCATATTTCATTATTAAAATTGCTTCATGTTTGTTTTTCTGTTAAGGGATTCGCCTGTTTTTTGACGAGATGGCAACAGATGACCTTGAATGCAAAGCCCTCAGTCATAAAAAGAATTTAATTGACATCTACTCAAATAGCTGGGGACCAGATGATAGGGGATTTGCGGTGGCAGGCCCAGGCCCCTTGACGAGAGATGCTTTAAAAAAGGGTGCAGAGGAGGTAATATAATGCAGTGCAGTATTCTGTGGAATGTTACAATGCCAAAGATATCTTACACAGTTGACTCTCGATGACTCGAACCCTCGCTTACTCGAACCATAATGCATTTCCCCTGGATTTCTTATTCATACATTTACTGTAATTTGACCTTCGGTAACTTGAGTCCTTGATAAGTCGAACCTCCCTCTAACTCCAAGTCATCATTTCTGTATGATTTTTACCCTCGATAACTCGAACCATGTTTGAGCGCGTCACGAGTAAAAAAAAAAGTGTCCTGCAACCCGAAACATTAAAGTGTTGTAGACATGTGGAAGCTGATGTTGATTCTTTCAAATATAACGTGGAAACGCTTTCCAAAATAATTAGTAATAGCTAGGAATAGACCTGGCTGCCGAGAAGCATCAGGACCTACTACTTCTCGTAACAGTAAAATGCATGCTCTACTAAAGGCACTGTTTTGTTACGTCACGTTCGCGTCCAAGTACTGTTCAATTTTCACTTGACAATTGTATAATTAAAATGTGATTAAAATGTTCAGAGAAAAATGAGTAAATACTCTTCCGGTTAGCCTAACTCGAACTTTTTTCGATTTTCCCTTGAAGGTTCGAGTTAGTCAACTAAATATTATTTAACAATTATTCCACGAGTGCGCGTTTGATATGGCTTGGCTATAATCATCACATATCCAACAAGCACGAGTGGAATAACTGTTTTATTAAAAACGCCCACAAAATATCGAGAAATCTTCCCAACCTTATTTGTAAAAACATCCGATTTTCAGCTTGTTTTCAATTTTGAGTAGAGGCGTACAGTTACCATATTTGGAGAGCATGGTATGATGGCTCATATACCATGATGTATTGGCCAATCAGAGTTCTAGTATTCCATTATCCAATGATTCAGTGTTGAAAATATATATATAATGTTGTGGTTCAATTTTATACTTGGTTTAAGTTTTATTTCCTTTTCTGTTGGGGCAAGGTAATGTATGATAATGAGTTTAAACACAAAGGGAAATAAAATTTAAACCAAGGATAAAAGTAAACCACAACATATACATAAGTATAAAATGACAATAATATGATGTTGCAGTGGCATAAATCGGCAGTCCTAATGAAGTATGACTTTCTGAAATAATTCTGATTGTGTCCGTAAATTAGTTTATAGTTGTTGATGTCTTATTTCCGTGTTCGGTATCGTGGCTCGAATGTGCGCAAGAACTTTCTAATGTTAATGAATATAAGGCCTTTTCTAGGCCTGAAAATGAGTAATAAATCAGAAATTTCCCTAATGGCTATGATATTCTAAAGGTAGTAAGTCAAGTTTGAATTAGCCTATCTTTATAAGACTTATCCTTCGGATATTTCAGGATAAATTTCGTTGCTCTTCGCTGGACATTCTCCGTGTAAGGGGACCACAGGCTGCTGCTATACTCAAGGCTGGGTCGAATTAGGGCACAATAAAGCATTTTTCTCATATTTGAATCACGCATGTCCCTGTAGACTCGGTTAAGACGTCCAATAATCGTATTCGCTTCCACAACCACTATAAGTTGGTGACGGTTATTTTTGTCTAGACCAGGACATGTCATTGCACACAGTAATGCCGAAGTCAGTGATAGATGGTGCACATTCAAGCTGTTGTCAATCAAGAGTGTAGGTCCTCTCACTCGCGCATGAAGTATCCTTCCTGGAGATATGTAACACTAAACATCCCCCGTTAAATTGCATTGACCAGTCCTGGCTCCATTTGTGTAGACAGTTTAGTTCTCTTTGGAGGAAGTAATAATTGTCAGTTTGGACAGAAGCTCGATTTGAATTTCTCCAAATCCTTAGGGGCTGTCGTCTTTTATGCTTTCTTCCTTTGTCTATTTATCTTGGCAATGCGTATGAGGAGCTCGGTGTTAGTCCACGGATGATCAGACACGTTACGCCTTTGCATTTTGGAATGAGCTCATGATCAATAACGGCAGCGTTAAACAAGTCACTTCAGATACCAGGCTGTTCTTTGACGACGTGTAAGATAAAGGCCAACTCCCATGGCGTTTGTAATAACAGATCTTTGATCAACAGATCTTTTGATCAAAATTGGGCGTGCCTGTGGATGTTCCATTGAAGTGAAGTCTTAATGAGCACAAGACAGGATTCAAACGGTGCACTTGTTTTAAATTGTGTCATTTCAGGCGTAAAGTAAATAAACCACTCTGCTCTTAATCTGCTAGGGTCGCAGCGGTCGTGGTTCTATCTATGTGTTTGCTGCAGGCAATGGAGGAACCTTTGTCAAAGATAGCTGTGCTTTCAATGGCTATGTCAACAGCATATATACTATTGCCATCACTGGGATTAACAAGGATGGGTCAATTCCTATTTACGGTGAGCGCTGTGCAGGAATCATGGCAGTAACGTACAGCAAAGACGCCTTTGATGGTGACAGCAAAGTGGTATGTCCGAGACATGAAGTACAGTAAAACCCGTGTGTAAGAACCTAGTCGTTTAAGAACCTGCTGGCAGAAATATGCCATTTTAATACCCCAAAATATATATAAGAACATGTTTAGCCAAGAAAAATCAAGCAGGTCCTTATATGTTGGTTACACTAAAGTTACGATAAACATTTTATTCAAGGAGTTTGACTTTGAGATTGTAAATTGATATTACAAGAAATTACTGTACCAAACTGCAATTAGAATTAAAGGTGTAATTGTAATTCCTACAACAAAAGCAGGTTTATATAAAGTACAGATTTTATAAATTGTCTTCAACCGCCGCCTGGTTAGCTCAGTTGGGAGAGCACCGGTCTGCAGAGCGGGAGGTCGCGGGTTTGAACCCCGACCAGAACAACACTCGGGGTCTTTAAATAACTGAGGAGAAAGTGCTGCCTTTGTAATGACATCTGCGTCTGTATCTTGGATAAGGACGGAAAACCGTAGGTCCCGTCTCGCAGCACTTACACTTGTAAGGGTTCTTGTGGGACGTAAAAGAACCTACACAACTGTGCCAAAAGAGTAGGGGACGTAGACCCCGGTGATGTGGTCAACCTTTACACATCAGTCACATCATGGGTTAGGTGGGCACAGTAAGCTCATAAATGGACTGAGGGCAGCTGCCGCCTTTGTATGCTGATGTCTGAGCGTACTCTTCACATGTTAATATATCTTGTAAAGAGGGCACGTCTGTTATTCTCTCATCCATGATTCCTTCGTTCCGTCCTGGACCTTGCACAAAAGAGGTTTCCATTTGCAATGTACAGTTGTGAATAAGGACCAAACTCAAGTATATTATTTTTCTGGTATTATTTTTCTACAGTTACATCTCCTTCATAGAACCGAAGAACCTAATTAAGAACATACTTCGCCTAAATTGCCAATGACTAGCCCAAAATACAAGAACGTTTTTTGCCAGACTCAAAATACTACAGGTCCTTACACGTGGGGTTTTACTTGTTTTACTGTATTACCATAAAACATATTAAAATGTATTACCTATCACAATTTATTTATTACACTCAGGTCACTGCTGATGCTAACATGGGTTGTACAAATTCATTTGGTGCTAGTTCAGCTGCGGCAGCCATGGCCTCAGGACTTATTGCCTTGATGCTGAGTGCAAAGTGAGTAGTGCTTTAAAAATTGCTGATTGGATTCTGTGCAATTTTATTAGGACCACGGAGATACCGCGTTAAGATATCGAATATTTATACCCTATCCATATGGGCCCCACGTTGCATTTAAGTTTTATTTCAGCTCTAAGGCCGTTATTTGAAAATTACATAATTGTATTACAATTATTTATTGCTCTTCTATGTTTTTACGGGTTTAGATTGTCAGATGTTGTCTATAAATACAGCGTGATCAACAGCACCCTCTTCGCTCTCGCTTAGCCAGCTTAAACCAACATCTTTCCACTACCTACAAAATCCTTGAATATAATTAGAAATTACTGGATGAGGCTGAGTATGATAAAGAATTTTGCAGATTAAGGAAGATGTTATAACAGACCATTTTACAGTTGTACCCTAGCCTTCGAGTGAATGCGAGGCTGACGGTGACCATGTTTTGATACAAACCTCCTTTGCTTTGTTATGGAAATTGTCCTTGAAAAATACTGCTTAGCATATGAATAATTTGATTTTCATAATAAAGCAGGAAGGTTAGTCTCAAAACGAGGTCACCGTCAGCCTCGCTTCCTTCCATAATCGTTGTAAAGTGGCCTATAGAGTGTTTTCACTAATTTGACCAGTATCTATGCTAATTTATTGGAACAAAAGAAAGCATTTTACATAAGAAAAGAGTTCAACTCCCAGAGGATTTTCTCGGTACACCAACATGGCCGCCGTTTCATTGTTTTGGAGCACCAATATGGCCGCCGTGACGTCATGTGAAAACCCTCTATTCTTCATTTAAATGGAGCGTTTTCACATGACGTCACAGCGACCGTGCTGTTGTTCCAAGACAATCCTGTGGGAATTGAACTCTTTTCTTATGCAAAAGCTTTCTTTTGTTCCAATAGATTAGCATAGATGCTGGCCACGTGAGTGAAAACGCACTATACCAAATCTGAATCCAATAATTGTTTCATTATTCATTCGAAATATTTTCCACCTCAAAACATGCTTAATAAGAAAAGGTATCGTATAAGAGAAACAAGTAATGAGGATAAAATCGATGGACGTTTCGGGTTCACTTTCAAGGTAAAAAAGTGTCAGGTAGATAAACTGCATATTTTCATATATGTTAATTTATGAAATTGATACTTTTTGGTCTTGAATATAGCGTCACTGAAAATGACCTCGAAACGTCGATCGAATTTATCCGAGATATTATTTACTTGTTTTTCTATTAGGAAAACATGCTTGACTCTGTGTAAAAATTTCTTCTTCAAAACATACGTAATAGTTTGGCTATTTCATCTTCGCCCAACATACAAGATATTTCGCGATTTTCTCCAGCTCTACACTACCAGAACAGCTAAGCTATTGCGCCGCCTGTCCCTCTGTCTGTTGAAATCAGTACAATTGGCGTCAAAACTTCACAAATATCGAAAAAAATCTTCCAAATTTGGTCAATGCTTGCTGGTTTTGTAGATTTAGGGTGATAATTTAAGCCAATCAAAAACGGAGGAATATTTTGAATGAAAAGGGGTTAACAATTATTGAATGAGGAAGAATTATGCAGATCGAGCACTGGATGGGGAGCTGCATAAATGTTTAGACCAAGCGAAAGCTTAAATCAATAATTCTTAATTACTATTCATACAAAAAAAATGTTCTTACAGGTATCCTTTCCTCCTCGCAGACTTTCTTACCAAACATTTGCCCCGTTTGTCAGAACGATTATTGCAGATACTCTTCAAAAAGTAGATGACATTCATCCAGCAATGTTTTTTTGACGTATTCTTGCATTTCTCCTTTCAGTTTTAGTCATCCTCGGAGACCCAGGGGCAGTCAGTCGGGCCGGGAGAAAAGTCGCGACGAAAGTTCTCAGGCACAGGCGGAAAAGCCCCTGGGTACCGATTCTCACCGGACCATTTCCAAACGGTCAAGCGAATGCTGACTGGCTGGCTGATTGGGCACAAAAAAAATGCTTTGTATTATTGTGCCCAATCGGCGAACAGCATCTCCAGAGTTCTTTTCGTGAATTCGTACACGAGTGCTTATCTCGCCACAGTTGCCCGGTTCGTTCACAAAGCTTTCCTAACCTGAAACGAAGGAAATACCGATGAGTCGTAAACCGTTTCGGATGCTATCAGCAGGAGCAAGAGCCATAATGGGTCTTGGCAGGAACAATTCAATTTGCACTGAGAAAATTCTGTTTCTGACGGATCACAACATATCGTAAATATCGTAAATAATATCAAGTTTAAGATGTGGCGGTGACGAGAAAGTAAAAAAGCAATAGCTTGACAAGGCAAAAAAACAACTTTGCACGTGCATCACGCTTTTTTGTACATTTCTTTGCAGTCACTGCACGACTACCACTTGAAAATGCCTAATTTCCCTTTTTGTGAAGGACGTAAACAAGCAATGACAAAATTATATTTCTCTTTATGAACTTGGATATGGTTGATAGAAATTCAGCTCCAGAAGAGTTCGCTTGCATTTGACAAAGCAAGCGAGTTGGAATAATCACGATAGAGACTTAAAAAATGTGAATTCACTTTTCATCCGACGTTTTCGTGGCTTTCAGCTGTCGCGACATCTTAAACTCCCTAATATGTCTAACATTCACGAAGGCGTGATCGATGCAAGCGTGAATACCTGTTGTAATCTCAAGCTTGTATTTTTAGAAAAGTGTCTTTAGTTTTCGGGTAGAAAGTATTTTGAAATGATTCCGGAGAGTTTTTATCAAACTGAAAGTTTCCTGACTGCGTGCATTTCTTTGATGTATGAGCCCGACAAGCCGTAATCGAGTGAATAGCCGTCGTGTACGAATTCACGAAAAGAACTCAGGAGATGCTGTTCGCCGATTGGGCACAATAATACAAAGCATTTTTTGTGCCCAATCAGGAGCCAGCATTCGCTTGACCGTTTGGAAATGGTCCGGTGAGAGTCGGTACCCAGGGGCTTTTCCGCCTGTGCTTGAAAACTTTCGTCGCGCCTTTTCTCGCGGCCCGACTGACTGCCCCTGAGTCTCTGAGGATGAGTTTTAGTCTGAAATTCGGCTATTTCGTCTCCAGAAAGCCGTGTAGTCTTTTAATAAAGTAAATCCCCGATAACTCGAACTCCTCGCTAACTCTAACTAAGTCCAACTTCCGTTGGATATCGACCCACTTTCCAGTCATTTTTACTCGGTTAACTCGGACACGCATAACTCGAATTCCCCGCTAACTCGAACTACATTTCCTTCCCTTGATCAAAAAGTCACTGAAATTTCCCCCGATAACTCGTTTTCTGGTTCTTTCAACTCCACTCGAATGTCGTCCCATTAAAAAGCGACTAAAACTAACACGGATCAACACTAAAGCAATTTGATTTTAACTGGTGAAACGAACAAATCATGTTTTATCATAAACAAATGCCTTATCATTTGCACTGCACCGTAAAGTGAAGTGCTGAAAATCATTAAGTATCAGTTATTAAATTGGAAAATTGAATTTTGCAGTGGACCCCGAATACACTGGAATCCCCGCTAACTCGAACTGTTTTTCGTTTCCCTTCAGCCTTCAAGTTTCCGGGGTACTACTGTATTTGTTTGCGTTCACTCATGCGCAAACCTATAATATGTCGGTGCAATAACCCATCGAGTCGGTTGGTTATTGTCTACATTTTCCAAATATCGTCAGTACCAGCTTGTTATGAAGAATTAACCGGAGGATTGGAGCCAATCAAAAAAGGCAAAATAATCTGAGCGAATAATTATTACAGTTATTGAATGAGGCTGATACGGCCTCGGTGGATAGCACCTTCCTCGATCTCCATAATTCTTCAGACGATACGAAAGCCAAATTCAATAATTGTTTTTTTATTCATTCAAAATAATTCCTAGTTTAAAATCATGCTTACCTCCATCGATGTTAAGTTCGTCTTCGACAGTGCACGTTAAACGGCAAGTTTAGGAGATAAAGGGTTGTTCATCTCCGCAAATATTCTCCAAGTTGCGGATGTCGTCCTTCGAGGTGTCTTCTTGCAGTTCTTGCTAGGTTTTTAGCCAATGGTTCGCCTATTTCCTCCTGGTAAAACGAGTAAAACGTTCCGGCGGTTTGATATCACTACCAAAGTAACACAACCTCGTCCCCAGGTCTTCTCGGTTAACGGTTCAATAATCTGCAACTTTGCTGCACTTTTGACGTCATCAGTTTAATATGGCAAAATTCTTTCAAATTTGGTCAACAGTAGCTGGTTATGATGAATTATGCGTATGATTTTAGCCAATCAGAAAAGGAGAATTATTTTAAATGAATAATTAGCAGTAATCCCACGAACGCACACGTTGGAATTGAGATGACAGACGGCCAATTAGGTGCGAAGCGTCGAGTTGGCTATAATTATGTCACAAGCGCGAGTGGAAAATTTCATCTATTAAAAACGGTCACAAAATATCACTACTAAAGACCAGGTAAGACCAGAGACTTTCGCTTTTCACCTGCCACACGTCTATTAAAACTGTCACCATTGTGTCCAGGCAAACCGACTGAATGAAACATCAACTAACAACAACAACAACGAAGCATCATAGCAATGAACTCTTCAACAATTCATCTGGATTCTAAGAGTTAACTCTGTTGGACAGAGTTTTAAAATATGGCAGATAATGTTACCGAGAAGAATTTTTAAGTTATGCCATGGTAAATTCCTGAACTAAAATTTCCCCAGTCGCCATGCAAAGAGCTCGTGTAAAGCTTCTTCTTGAAGTTGTTTGAAACCGGTCGCTGTCTCTGTCTGTGTGTAAAAAGATTTATTGATAGATTGATTCGTTTGTGTTAAAAGTGCCTCTTTTCTTTCCTTTTGTTAGCTCAGCCCTTTCCTGGCGAGACGTACAGCACATTATTGCGTGGACTGCAAGACAAGATCCTGTTGCAATCAAGAAAAGCTCATGGACCGTTAATAAGGCTAATTTGAGTGGTTAGTATATCCCTTCTGATCTTTATAACAGCGTTAGTGTTTTTATATTAGTACTAAACTATATTATGTTAGTACAGGGAATTGTTAAGCTATACGTGCTACTGTTTCTGTTTTCATTCAAAAATGCTTTATGACTTGTTTAATGATTTTGAAAAGACAAAAACGAATGTCGATTCAGTAAAATAAATGTATCTGTACGGTAATGAAACTGATAACTGCGGTGATGATAGTAGAAGGAGTATATATAATCATAATATTGATATAATAATGACGATAATATATATTAACTTATATTCAACTCAAGACCATTTTAACTGTGCGTTATAATGTTTAACAAATAATGAAAACTTTAAGCTCTAGTTTTAACTCAAAACCCTAAACTTCCTTCCTAGTAAAAATTCTAGATAGAAATGAGTACAGTGGAATCCCGTTAATACGGTCACCAATGGGTCATAAAAATTTGCCCGTACCAACGGGGTGGCCCTATTACCCGGGGCAGGGTCAAATTTAATGACTTACGCCAGACGGACATGCACCATGCATCGCATTCGCACTTCTTGAACAACTGTTCACTTTAATGAACTACCGGAATGGAGATATCGCGTACCGTAATTACAAAAACTAAAGTCGACTCTCGATAACTCGAACCGTCAAGGGAACTCGAAAAAGGTTCGAGTTATCGGAAGCTCGAAAAAAATAGCCGGGAGTAGGGAAAGAAACAGTTTTTACTGCATAGTAAACATTTTAATCACATTTAGTTGTAGAAACGTCAAGTGAAAATTAAAAGATACTTCTAGATTATAAATCAGAACGTAACATAACAAAACCTTGCTTAATAGAGCATGCATTTTACTGTTTTGAGAAGTAAGTTAGATTTGCGACAAACAACATCAGCCTCCACTAGTAAACTATATACCTACAACACATCAATGGGAAATTCAAAATTCAATGTTTCGACACCAGTAGACTGTTTTTTCCCGACTTTTAAGGGCTCAAAACACGGTTCGAGTTATCGAGGGTAAAATTATATAGAAATGATCTGAGGGGAAACGGATGACGGAAATCCAGAGGGTGGTTCGAGTTAGCGAGGGTTTGAGTTATCGGGAGTCAACTGTACTTGAAACTTTTCTTTAGTACATAAAATTAAAAAAATCGGCCAGCAACAAATGCATTTTGCGTGTACTGTGGTCTAAAAACAATACAAGAACATGCTCAGCTAGGTCAGTGAAATTGACATATCACAGGCATTTTAATTTTCTACATTTGGAAGGTATGGCCGTATTAACGGGTGGAAATTAGAAGGGATTCTACCGTTTGGGATTTAAAAATGTGGACGTTGGTCGTATTAACTGTTTAACCCAAAAACGAGGGGTTCTTTTTTATAGGAAAATGTGTGACCGTTTTGCCAGGCCAAAAAATTTGCTGCACACTGTAATAACGAGGTGACCGTCAGTTACCGAGATGGTCGTAAGGCGGGTTTCTCTGTAATGACATTTTGAAACCCCTAAATATTAATCAATTATTATTAATGATTAATGAAAATAGGCTAGGAAATGCCTTCTGGAACAAATGTGTATGAAGAGAATCTGTAAAACGTACAGGTATTAGCCGACAGTAGTATTTCTAATGTAAAGGGAAGATTATTCCATTATAATTTAGCCACAGAGAATGATCGGTTATCCAGCGTAGTAAAAGACTTTTATGTTGGGAAGTTTAGAATTATGCTGTTATTTGATCTTAAAGAATAATACTTCCCTTTTTTTCTTTCGTTACATTTGTTGTTGTATCTTTCCTCAGTTAATGATTATGTTGGATTTGGCTTTATGGATGCCACTAAGATGGTCGATGCAGCACTGAACTGGACAACTGTTCCTACAAAGGTTAACTGCACCATTCCAGATCCCCGTGGAAATAGGTAGCGTACCTAGAACCTGACTCTTTTTCATGCCTCGTAATTATCCACTCTCCCTAGAAGTGGGTGCAATTACGATTATCATTTATGCCAGCATTTTGACCTATTTAAAATTGACCATAAAACAGTGTGGGTTCTTATTAAAAACGTTTTTTCAATAACTTAGTGTATACTCGCCCATATTTATTGAGAGCTATTACTCATAAGAATATTCGGATCCTGAGTTATATTGCGTATTTGTTTTATTATTTTAACCGCAGCGGGACTAGCTCAGTCGTTAGAACGCTTGACTGTTGAGCGGGAGGAGGTTTGGATTCCCGGGGCCGAACCATTACTCAGAGTCGTAAGGTGGCTCGATACAGTTTTTCAATGTCAATACCCCCCAAGTTTGAACATAAACTACGTCACCATAAACAAAGATTTGGAAAAATTGCCACCACAGTTGTATTAGATAAAGAAGAGAATTTCTTATGATCAGGGTTGCAATGACAGAAAATAGGTAATAGCGTCATTTCGTCGCTAGGTCAACTCCGATGTCGTTGCAACCCTGATCATAACAAATTTTCATCTTTATTTATTGCAACTGTGGTGGCAATTTTTCCAAATCTTTGTTTATGGTGACGTAGTTTATGTTCAAACTTGGGATTTATTGACCCTGAAAAACTGTGTCGCGCCACCTTAAAATAATTGAGAAATGAAGGTACTGCCTTTGCCAAGCAAACGGCGAGACCTTCACGTGGCTCGGATGACCACGTAAAATGGCGGTCCCCTTCCCAGAAGGGGACATAAAAATAGTGTCCTCAATTAGTACCTTTGTGCTAAATACATTGACACTCACATAGGTGCATGTTTTTCACTGGCCCAGAAAGAGGTAAACTTATAGAGTACTGTGCCGGAAGCGAATGTGCAAACCGATTTCTACCTTGTGTTCAGTAATCAAACGTTTAATATGCTGTATTGTAAACCAAACAAAGTGATTAATTTTCCATTTTCTGTCTGAACATAAATGCATGTGCTCCTTTTGAGGTCTACAAAAACTGCTGAATGCACAAGTTACGGGTAGTACTCTTTCTCTTGAAATTCATATATTCACCTTCATATCTTAGTCTTCTACGGGTACGTATATTATACGAACTCACAAAGTGACCAGCTCCCATTTGGTTTGGTTTCATACCTCAGTCGCCACTGAGATTATCACAGAGGTCATTGGATCGGATTCCGTTCTTAAGCCTGAACTTTTTTCAAGTTTCTTTTTCGCAACCGCTTAAGTTTCGTACTTAACTGTGATGATCTTTTTCCCTTCTTTCTTTTCATTTTATCTTTCTGCTAAATCTTTCTTTCGCAATTCTAATGTATCAAATTCTGATACATTTACTTTCAGAATTGTTAGTATCGTCATAATTTTATCTTTAATTTACCTTTCTCTCTTTCTTTCTTCCTCTATTTATTCGCCTTTCAGTCCGATAATGTTTAACGAATCACTTGAAGACACCATCGATCTAAGTACCTGGAACAGTAAATGCTTTGGCGAGAAAATCAACTACTTGGAACATGTTGAGGTCTATGTAAATTTGACTTATACACGGCGTGGGGACCTGTTAATAAAACTCACATCACCTCAAGGGACGGTTTCTAGTCTCACGCATTATAGGACCACCGACAGTCACTTTAAAAACACGGACTTTGATTTTGTCTTTATGACGTTGCACCACTGGGGGGAAAATGCGGTTGGAAAATGGAAATTAACGCTGGAAAACTCGCGACCACATCGTAATAGTACAGGTTGGTTATTAATTTCTAACAATCAACAATTATTGAATTCGGCTTTCGTATGATGTGAAGAATCCACTGAGGCCGATCATGAACAGCCTCCAAGATCTGCATAATTCTTCATATCACACGAAAGCCGAATTCAATAATTGTGTATTACTCTTCATTCAAAATATTTCTCCGTTTCTGATTGGCTAAAATTCCACGCACAATTCAACATAACCAGGTACTGGCGACCAAATTTTGAAAAATTTCGTGACATGTGAGAAATGACGTCAGTTGTGCAGCATAATTGTCAGAAAACTAAACAGTTAACCGAGAAGACCTGGGGACGCGGTTGAATTGTTTTTGTAGTTAGAACAAAATGGTGGAACATTTCACTCGTTTCACGAGGAAGAAATAGGCGAACTATCGGCTAAAAACAGCAAGAACAGCAAGAAGATAACTCGACGGAAGACATCTGCTGTTTGGAGAATATTTGCTATTTGCAGTACTGAACAGCTCTTTATCTCCTAAACTTGCCGATAAACAGGATAATGAACTTAACATCGATGGAGGTAAGTATGTTTTAGCTTGTTTTTGAACTGGGAGTCATTTTGAATGAATGATAAAACTCTCGGAGGGTGTTATCCATCACGGCCTAATCGGCCTCGGCGGATAACACCCTCCTCGATCTCCATAATTCTTCAGATGATACTCAGCGTCATTCAAAACACTCACGCACTTTCGAAAACAGTGCCGCGCGATGTTTCAACAACCTCTCCAAGACCATCCAACTCCACGGAGAGAGCCACCTTTGTACGCAAATGCAAAGAACATTACCTAGCCCTTAACAAGTCTAGCGTGTGACCACCTTTTCATGTAAATAGATATATATTTTCTTTTAGAGTTCTACCTTTTCCCATATTTTGTGGTTAGTGGTAATAGTTAGTACTGTAACATAAAAGAGCCATTTTTATGGAATGCTAATAAATCATTATTATTATTATTATTATTAGTTGTTGTTGTTGTTGTCGTTATTATTATTATTATTATTATTGTTATTGTTATTTTTTATAATTGTTCAATAATTAAGTTAATAATTAAGTTGAATTTAATTTTCCTGGCACTTTTTCTTCAAAGCCTTGGCCTACTTATCGGCACAGTTTCAGCTAGGTTAAAAAACAGATTTTTTTTCTTGCAGATTCTCCTCAAAAAGTAGATAAAATCCATCAAGCAAAATGTTTTGCGTATTCTTGCCACCACCACTTCGCTGATTGATTCAATTATTCACCGAAATGGAATTGAAAAATTGTGAATGACAAATAACAGTGTCATTTATTTCTGTGTTTCTAAACATTTTCAACCTCTTTTCGTTTCATGTTAAGGAACGCTTTTCAACTGGACGCTGTATTTACATGGTACAAAGGAGGATCCGCTAGCTCAAAATCCTCATGTTCCTGTTCCAGTTTTTCCACAACCAACAACCCGAACGACATCAAAAGCAAGTACAACAGACCTGACACCAGAGTCTACAAGTAAGACTCTTTAGGGCATTCTGGTCTAGCAGTATGTCCAGCTCTGTTGTTTATATAATAGAAACTCGTTAATATAAACCATATAACTGGGAATAGGAGACTCTAAGGACGTGTTCTTATTGAATCCCGACGAACTGAGGGTGAATTACGAAGTACGTTTTTGAACCATTGTTGAAAAGTCGCTCTTTTGAACTCCTTGACCTTGCGAGAGAATTTTCCTTCTAATGCAATTTTTCAGTTTGGTATAATTCTATTGGGAGGTTTACATGAGATTCGGAAGGCCATCATAAGCTTCCTTAAACTACACCTAAATTAGCAATTCCTTATTCCATATCTGTTTTCCTCGCAAATGTTTGAAAGATAACAAGAAATAGAGCCTCAAAGAGCTGGCGAAAAATCCGAACAACTCGATTTACTCAGTGAACCAGTTTGACAAGTTTTCATTTCTGACCGATCAACAACAACAACGCATCACTGAAACGCGCTAAAACTGAACTTGCACTTGAGCCACGTTAGTTTGCATCGTGCTCGTTATCTTGAACATGCACACTTCATTCTATTTACTCATCTGAATTGAATAATTGGATAATTATTCTCTTATTGAAGCCGGTTTAGTCCGTAGTATCGTCCGATATCACTCGACTCTTCTGAATAGCTCGCCCTACTGGCTCGCCAAGAATGAATACAGTGCGGCTAAAGATCCCACCATGACACTGCAAATTTAACCGTGCAATAAGAGATTTTGATTTTGAGAATTACGCTCCTGTGTATTCTTCCTGTATACTAATTTGCACTAAAGGGAAAAAAGCAACAACAACAAAAACAAAAATAACTTTATGAATAACCTGGTTCAAAGTAAGAATTTGACATTCTTGTGCTAGTTGCACACACGTACTGTGAATCCAGATCATTCGGTTGCTTATTTTTTCTGCTGGGGCATCTCAAGGTTAACATTTTTCGCCTTTAGTAGTATTCGGTATACGCCTCCGTCCGCGACAAGGTTGTCTTGACGGCGGATTTGTATTTAATTTCAAACACGACAAGCGTAAGCTGGCTGACAATTCGTAGTTTTAATGCACTTGTCACGCACCATTAAACCGAGCTCGTGTCTCCGATGTTACTATTACCCCTTGGACAGAAGAATTGCAATTACAATTTGCCATCACTGCCTCATTTCAAAGTAAAATTTTTTTCGAATTGACGATTTTCGAGTTGCCTCAAGCCTCTGTTTCAAAGCGAGGCGAAGTGCGAAGCCATTCATATGAAAATGATTTTTCATTCTCATGCATTTGAAACTCGTTTTCAGTAACAAATGTTTTACACCCAGCCTCGTTTTGAAAGAGAGAGTTTTTGGAACTCGGAAATGGCCCTTTCGCAGTTGCAATCAAGGCAAACAACGCTATAACAGTAGAACCATTTTGAATTATGGTACTTTGGCAACTCTAAACGTTAATAGCTACGGCAACACACTGATTTGGTACGCCGCTTCTTTGGTAGTTAATAATTTATTTGTTGGTATTGGTTATTTCTTTATTTATTTGCCCTGGACAGTGGCATTTTTTGTTTTTGGTTTTTTTTTTCTTTTTTACAATTAGGTCCTCCACTTATCTCTTTTGAGCAGATAATGCTCTTTTACATCTTGAACCCTAAACCACAACATATGGCGTACTCTCGTTTACTCACTTCGCTGAAAAATATTGGAACTGCCTCACCGATAATTTAAGGGCAATTGGCGATTTTAGAGAATTTAGGCAGCACTATCATGACACAATTTTGAGACTCAGGGGCACTCTGCAGCTTTTGTACTTATTTACTTCAACTTCAACTTTTTAGATTTATCTATATATCTACTCGTTAATTGTTTTTACTGGAAAAACGCTTTTTAACTGACTGGCCTGCATATAACAATTGCTAAGTTACGAATCAATGGGTTATGTTTCTGGTTATAATTAAATAATCTTTCTGTTAGTGTTTGTTCCTCCTTCCTACTTTTCCTTAGCCTGCGAACCGCAGACGTGTTTCCGGTCGTCGCTTCTCTCCCTCCGAAAAATAACGTCTGCGAACCCGAGTGGCAAAATGATTTCCGTGACGTAAAACATTTTGTTTTGATGTTGGCCAATCAGATCAAAGAATAGAGTACAGCTCAAGTGACTCCTCGGGACTTCGCTCTTGGATTTTGGCGAGAGTTACGAAACACGCTTTTGAGGGTGAATTTCACGACTATAAGGGGGTGTTTACATGACACCGGGGCGACTTTCGCGCCGGCGCGAGTTCACTCCATCCGGTTCCCTCTCATGGCTCTATATTTGTTTACATGATACCACCACAAAATATCATGCCTGCGCGAGTCACCCGGGCGTGAGTTCACCCCGGTTGTTGTACCGGGGCGAGAATTTCACTCCGGTACGAAATCTCGCAGCGGTATCATGTAAACGCGAAATGACCAACCGTTTCGGTGTGAAATCGGTTTGCGAGTAGACTGGAACGGCTAGCGCATGCGTAATATTTGTTATTTTAAATCACACGCGCATTTTATCAACATAAAATGTACCTTCAACGAGATACAAAATGACGCAGTCATCATGTGAAAGCGATACGAAATCAAAACGTCATCCCTGTATAAAACTCGTACCGGTGCGGGTTTTCTCATGTTAACACCTCCTAACAAGGTTTCCTGCGACGTTGAATGCTGACTTCCTTGTGAAGCAACGGCTTTTTAAGCTATATATGTGACGTGGGCCCAATCGCTACAGCGAAAGGAAAATAATATAGCTTATTGACATCGCGCTCATACCCGCGATTTATTTCAATTTAACCAGCGCCAACAAAAGGTGGCGAATCGATTGTACAGAAACATCTTGACTGATTCAGAAATCTCTGACAATGGCTCGTTAATAATTCAAAATCCTACAAGTATTGCCACAAAACAATAATCCGAAATATTATAAACCCTGGGCCGGACCCAGCGTGAAATAAGTATTTACAGAAGTAAATTGATCATAGTCAAGATGACATTTCAGCTACGACGCTTCGACTCATCTTATAAAAAACCATGGAAATTAAAACCTTGAAAAGAACATGTATAAAAAGAAGTATAAGAACAAATACACGCATCGCATAGGAAATCAATTACCACATGTCCTAGCTTTCAAAGATAAAGGATACTAAAATTATCCAAGCGACACACGATAAACTACCGAAGAGTTCTCCAAAGCATACTTTTTTGCGAGGAACCAGATAGAACAGAAGCAATAAGAAGCATGATGCGTCTACTTTCATTAGGACATTCATCGTTTCGAATATGATCAAAACAACAAGGTGTGATAAATCATTGACTCCGTACGTAGGCAAATAGTTTTCTAATAATCTTTTCTTCAATATGAATCCTCTTGGTGTTTAGTTCATCAATCAGTACCAGAGTCAAGGGAAATTAACTTTCTTAAAAGCGTCGTTCTGAGAAAAAAGGGCGGCTGCGCACAGGCTACGTCGCCCTTTTCAATTTCGAATTGTAAACATATCCACCGCGCACGATCTTATGAGAAGTCTCGCGAGTTAGTTCCTAGATTTAAGAGCTAAACTGTGATTGGCTAAAAAGGTTTTACGTCACGGAAATCGTTCTGCCGCTCGGGTTATCAGACGTTATTTTTCGGAGGGAGAGAAGCGACGACCGGAAGTACGTCTGCGGTTCGCAGGCTAACTTTTCCTACGTTTTCCTTATATATCACTTGATTTTCTTTCGTTTCCGTTTTTTTTAATTTTTTTTTTGTTGTTTGTTTTTGGTGAAGGGGTGTGGGAGTTACTTTTGTGCGGACTTCTTTTTATACTGGCTAAATAGCTAAAATGAGTATTTTCTCATAAAGGCTTCCCTTCGACCACAAGGGAGATATCAACTACAAAGTCAGGTGAGATGTAAACCTTTCTGCATTCTTAATCGCATTGGCCATCATGTTTTTTTTTTCTAAAAACAGGCCAAATCATTTTTCTGTCATTGCTCAAACTCTGTTAGTAAAATGAATTACACATCTCGCTAAGAAAATCCAAAGCAGGGCAACAGTTGAAATCCTTACTCAAAACATATCTTAATTACAAGATCGGGCGCGTTTAATTCTCAGCGTTTCAGGATTCTGTTTGCAATACGCCTTTGATAATTGCCTGTTAAATGGCCACCAGCGTTTGAGGTTTCCGTCAATATCCCATACCTACAGCGGGTCCACGTTTACACTTTCTTTTTCCTCTGGTTTAATCACCTTTCATCTCTGTCCCATATTGCATACCTGCCCGGAAATGGTAACTTCTCACAAGTCAGTCGATAATTTTCTTTTGTTGTTATGTTTTTGGGGTATAAGGAATTTCTTCGGTCCGGACTGTGCCTGTCACTGAAGTATCTTCTACTAAAGTTGTCCCTTCTACAACGGGAGTACCAACTAGAAAGTCAGGTGAGATTTCACTTTTTTTAACCGCGGCAGTGTTGGCTCAGTCGGTAGAGCGTGTGACTGCAGAGCGGGAAGTCGCGGGTTCGATTCCCGGGACCGGACCAATACTCAGGGTCTTAAAATAACTGAGAAATGAAGGTACTACCTTTGCACTGCAAGCGGCTAGACCTTCGCGTGGCTCCGATGACGTAAAATGGCGGTCCCTTCTCCAGTAGGAGACGTAAAAATAGTGTCCCCAATTAGTACTTACTTGCTAAATACATTGACACTCAAATATAGTGCAATTTTTTATTATTTTTTTAAAATCACGTACACTGTCGTGTTTTGTGATTTACGCCCCGCAAATTAATAAATCGCATCCAAAGCTTAAGACACTCTGCGACTCAAAAGAGGAGTCTCATTTTCATTCGCAAGTATGGTTCCTGTAAAAGTTTGATTTAAAATGACTAAACGACTTCTATTAACTGAGATGGTCAAGACTCAAAACGGCCAGATAAAGTCATTCCCTTTCTGCCAAAAACAAATGTTGTCTCGGTGAACATCATTTGGCTTTAGGAACTAAATGAAGACTGAAACCACGGCAGAACTACGGCACCTGTTTAGACCTGAAGTATCAAGGAAAGAGTACAACTTTGTTAGTTGCGGCATCGAAAAACAAAGCAAGGACATCACAGGTTGTTATTCTTGTTCCGTCGATTCTATCCCAAGACTGGCTTGACATATTAATTATCTTCTGACGTCAATATGCAGTAGCTTTCCCCTCATAGAGTACTGTAGGCTGCTGTTCATAGAATCGTACTGAGACCAACCGTTAGTTCGCTGGAACTATTTTCTGTTCGCTCCTTTTCTTTTTATTACATGCTAACCATGAGGGAAACTGAATCTTCACTATTTACCTCCAGTGATATCCCTCCAAAAAATAACATTATGTAACAGTCGTCGTTGTTTTTTCGTTTGTTTTTGTATTTTGTTGTTGTTGTTTTTCTCTCCTACTAAGGCCGTGTCCACAATAGTCTTTTGAATTTTGTTATTGAATACAAATATACTTATTTTGCACGTCCGGTTTCCGTCTACACGAGAACGATTTTTTTTAGGTAAGGAACTTATCCGCGTTGGCTCGGGAGACCCTTCACATCGTTTACTAGTTAAGTTTGTATGAGTGTGCGAACTCGTGAAAAGGTGCTAATACAACAGCCGCGTCTGTTGTTCTTCTAAGCGTGAATGTGTTATATAAATTATAATTATTATGAGTGTACAAAGTAGTGCGTGGTTTTATCCTCCTCAAGAAACTCATCTCTTTTATGATTATTGTTTTTTACATTTCGCGTCCGCTTGAGAAAAACAGTGAGCGAAGCAAGGGCTTGTTGCATCGTTGATTGTTAACAGTTATTTAAGTGAGTGTTAATATTGCCGCCTGGACGGTGTGTAATATATCAAACATAAGAGACAGTGATTCATTACAAAATCGAATACCGACAAGAGAGTTGAGGTGTGTGTGATAAATTGCAGTATGGAATGTTTGATATTACATCTCAAACAAAATGATCCTAGAAGGGGAATTTAAGGATGCAAAATGAATAGTTTTTCATCTGATTTCCAGGCACTCAAGATACATTTATTTATTTTGTATTTACTTTTATTATGAATTATTAATGACTTTGAAAACAAAATTTGACGAAAGTTATTTTTAGTGACTTGGCAGGATACGGTTCTTGTTTCATTTGGCGCCGTGCGTTGTTGACTTTAACCTTTAGTAAGTTCGTAACAAATTTGAGAACTGGAGAAAAGGTTATTGACTATCGCCAGAAACTTATAAGGGGTTGAAACGTGTAACTCGCGTTCAATGCTCGTGAATATTCACTTTTACCATATTTGGAAACCTTAGTGACAGATATCCATTTTAAACAAATGGCTGCCGCGCGATCACCATGCAGATGTTTTAAGACAAGAGTTCTGCTTTTCAAGGTTGAAAATACACCGTCAAAAGACAAAAAATGGAAAGAGAAAGATCAAAAGAATGCTCAGCATTCTTTTTGTGGAGAAAGGGAAGCTTTTCGTCAAGAAATCGTCCTTCGAGGAATTCAACCTTGTTTTCTTCACGAGGGAGCGCATGGTCTGTTTTGAAATGCAACCAAGGTAGTGAAGTTTTTGCTGAATTTTCAGGTACACTTTGCACTCTATGGCCAAGACAATTACGTTTTTGAAAGGGAATTTACGTGTTTTTAAATGTTTCATAGACGTTTTATAAATTTTTTTTCTTCGGCGCTAAAGAAAAATTACAAAATGTGCCCCGATTTGAAATGGATTTTGTGTTGAATTTTGCCATGTGCTCAGCCGATTTCACTTGCGTGAACGGATCCACGATCCAGATAGTGTTTACCGAATTGCTTTAAGGGATGAACTTTTTGGATTTTGAATAAAATTTTCAAGAAACGGCTTCCCTGGCTATTGTTTTGAGTTTGTTCATACATAAAATTAGCTCAAAACACGATCGTGACTACAACATCCAAGCTGAATTTAATTATAAGCTTAAATGCTTCTCACATTCTTTACACGCTTCACTTTTTGCGAAGATGTCAGGTTCAGGTTTTGGACACGTTTTGATACGCAGCTAATGAATTTTATTTGAAAATGTTTGTTACTGTTTATTCTAGACTTTTAATATACGAATTTTAAAAGCCTATTTGCAGAAAAAGTTTCCCGTGCAGAGGGTCAACGAGGCATAGTTTTTTGAAGTGACAACTTTAAGAAGTTGCGAGGACGTCAATGGGTTTCATAATGTTATGTTTGGCCCGGGTGGTAAGGCAATAATATGCTCAGTGTTTCGGTAAGATTCCTGGTTTCAACCTTTGAAAGCTTTCTCGGCTTTCGGGAGTTTTTCCCCGTTTGTCGGCCATTTTTTTCAAGCGGGCGCGTTAACCTGAAGTAAAATTACGTCACGCTGCTTACAGAGTTTGATTGGTCAGTTATCTCTTCTTCTCATTCCAAATATGGTACTTTCGAAAATGAATAATCACGAGCATCGGACAAAGCAAACATATGAGAGTTACACGTTTCAACCCCTTATGAGTTTCTGCTATCGCATAATAAAGTCTCATTATTAGAGACCTAATTGTGTTTCCACCATGGTGTAAGAAACAATAGATATTCATATCATTGTACAAATGATAATGCAACTGTGTTTTACGATCTTGTTTCCTTTCAGATACTCCATTAATAGTTGGAGTTGTCTGCGCATGCGTGGTATTGGCGCTTGTTATTTCCTGTGTAGTGTATATGAAGTGTTGGAGGAAGAGGTGATTATCATTGAGTTAATTACTAAAAAATCTAATTTTGGTGTTGTTACCTTTTTTAACCTGGACTGCTTACACTGCGTGAAATATGCATTAAAAATGGATATTCATATACGCTTCAGTAGGAAAAAATTGGCTATAAATGGCTATTTTTTTCTCTTTACCTTGTCTGGCGCTTTACGATCGACTGTTATCTTACTCGGTTAGGTAACGCCTGTTATGTAGGCTATACCACTTTCTTGAGCAGATTATACAGGCAACTGGAGACAGCGTTTAAATTCTGGCGAATAGGATTTAGGACTTTTTGGCTTCTAAGACCTTGCCATTGGTGGTACCACAGTACATCATCCAGGGTGTACAAGGGCTGAAAATTCAGAAAACCACGACCCATTGGCGGTTGCCAGCAGTCGCTCTTTGGAATCATTACCCTTCGGCTGACAAGCGTTACTTTCTCGCCTTAACGCACTGGTAATATGATTCCCCGACGCTTTCCGAACAAATTCAGTTCGTAGAGAATACTTTATCAAAATCAAGGCCATAAAGGGCTCGTCTACACCTGTATAAATTAATCCGGCCGGGTCACGAAGGTTTCCCATCCAGAGAATTTATTGCTTCCTTCCAAAACATAACCAGTGTTTGTCATAGGAAATACTTAAAGTACTTTTAGCAAAGACTTAAATATTCTCACTTCAGAATTATACCCAGAAGAAATGAATTTACAGCGAAATGCGTTGTATTACGCTGCGCGTATTCAGGCAAACTTCGAAGAGATTTTGGGTTTCTCTGTTCCGTCAATGATTTGAGTGAAGGCGGGGTTAATGCAAATCACAATGTAACGTGCTCACCCAGGTTGGCTGAGGATGCGATGACACTAGACTGCTCAAGAATAGCGAAGGTGATGGCGATGGTGAGTGGATAAGGAGGCAGACGTTGCTTTATTCTTGCAAGTGACAAGAATAAGAAAGATCAGAAAAATCTGCGAAGCAGACTTTCAAAACTAGTCGATTATTACCCGATACAGGTCGATCACAAATCAACGAACCTTGAAAAACGAAACAAACAAAACGGATTGAAATCCACCAATCACGAATCACAAACCAGGACCTTTTGAACTCGTGCAAGTACACATGTATTTCCTAAGAGGCCCGCTTAGATGATTGACGGAACAGAAAAACCCAAAATTCTTTCAAATTTTGCAAAACGCACAGCGCGATACAACAAAGTCGCTGTAAAGAATGCTCACTCTGTAAAACAGTGCTTTATGCAAACTAGCACTTGTCAAAATCTCTCATTCCCATTTCAAAGGATTATTGTTGTCCTAACGTGCACGTTAGGAAGATTGATCCTTCATTTGTAATACCGCACCTCGCGAACAGCGTCCCCACCCATGTTTTGTCGCCCTATAATTAATTATTTTACTTTGCTTTAAGTCGCAGTTTTCAGAGTCTGAGAACAGCAGACGAAGAAAGCTTAGAACTTAAGGGATGAAATCCTCTTCACCTGGTTATTTCAAGTAGCTTGCATCTGCTAATCTAGGTATGGCATAAAGACAATAAAAAAGAATGCGGTGCGAAAAATAGATTTACTTTAATAGTAGACCAATTTACTTCGGTTCGTTTTAATTAAGAGCGACCACTCGGAAAAGTTATCCGAATCATTACTTTCTTCCTTTCTTGTGAAAATTGCATGTGTCATGCTTTCAGAATAGTGGAGAGTGGTGCCAAATGGAGAACGAAGGCGGAAAAGCCGGGGGAGGGGCGAGCGAAAGGAGGGAACATTCTCCCTCTTTCAACTCTCACCCGCGCCCCGTTTCCTCGCTGTTTTTTGTCGCTCACTTCTCTTTCTACCATCTCCACTATTTCAACGTCTTGAACAGGCTATGGTGAAAACTCATGGAAGATCCAAAAGAATTGTCTTTACTCTAGTCATCAACCGCATTGGCTAGCATCGACAACGGCGACAGCATCGAAAACGTCCCTTTTAAAATGAAGTCGCGTTTCGTTGAACTTTGTCGCGTTTAAGCCAATTCGCTGAAAATGTCAATTGTAGGCGAATTTTCCAGGAGCCGATTTCTTGGGGACCGCACTCAAGCTTAGAAAGAGAAAGAAAAGTTCGTCGTCGCATGCTTGCGTCCTCCATAAAACGTGCAATTAGGCATGTTCACGTCGAAGTCATGCAGTGACGACAAAGAAATGTACAAAACAGCATGATGCACGTGCAAAGTTGTTGTTTTGCTTAACAAACCTATTGCTTTTTGACGATCTCGTTGCCGTCGCCGTCGCCGTCGTCGTTGCTAAAGCTCCATAATTAAATGGGAAAGATCTAAAACAAAAATGTGGCCGACTTTTATAGTCGCCGTAAGTTTATTATGTTTTCTTCTATCGGGCCCGCAATGGAACAGTTATGTGTAAACAAAAGCCATAATGGCTCTTGGTGTGAATTTTTTAAAAAACGTGACCAAGCTAAAACGACATCCTTAAAACTATATTTTTCAAAGTTTTTTTGTGGTCAGTCAAACAAACGGAATTTCAGTATCTTTTATAACACTGGAAAAATTCCATTGGCTGCCTCTATGTGAACTGGCTAATGTTTCGCCAAGACAAACACAAGCTACATAACTTGGATTCCCCACCCCCACCCATGCAGAATCTACTTAGTACCTCCCTGCCAGTCCATACGTACGGTTGGGCGTACGCTGTCGTCATAACCAGATTTTCTCGCGTGGATAGGGTCTGGATTGGTTTCCCATTTTCTCTTAGCTATTAGGCTGCCCTACGCGCTCGCGCGGGGGCTCCGCTATAAAAACCAGACGTCACTTGATTTGAATGAGAAAACAAACGAGATAAAGTAAAATGGTCTATTGAGTAAAGATACTTAAAGAGAGACATAGATCTCGGCAAGGTAAATCCAGGTTAGGTTTACGTTAAAAATTTCATTCAGCAGTTTTGAAAGGTTTTAGTCTGCAGATTGGCAAATATTTGGTGAAAATGAGTCAGCCAATCTGTGAGGCAAACATGTTATTTATTATGATGATTATGGAAGACCGCTGAAGGGAAAATAAATACCTCTAGCCGGATTTTTGAACACGTTACCGCCGAATAGACCTCTTCCGTTAAGCGGTTTGTTTTTACGGCCAAAAACTCTCCAAAGTATCCAATATAAAAACTAAGAATGCAGCCATTTTTTTTCTTCTCCTCCTTTCTTCCTCCTCGCTCTTTGTATTTCTCCTTGCCTTTTCTTTCGCTAGTGTGCTTTTCGAACTTATCGGGCGAAAATAAAAAGCTGGTCTTTTGTCCCTTTTCCTCTCAGATAGGTGCAAATTTTGCCAGGTTCGTTTTCAAATTATCGGCTAGATATAGATATTATACTTTTACACTCTTCTCAGCCTCTCTAAAGATTGATTTCCACTGACGCGTTTATGGCAACGCATTTTAACGCGCGTAAATTGTAATCACGTAAATAAAATAGAGGCAAGATAAAAACTGCTGAGCGTAAACGAGAAGTTGAACGAGGTTCAACTTTTTCGCTTACAAGCGACCTTTCATGCATTGCCTATATTTTATTTGCGAACGTAAATTTTACGCAACTGCGTACGTAAAAATTACGCCACACTGGAAATCAACCCTAATTGAGGCACACTGCGAGAAAAAGCGAAAATACGCGCGTTTCGCGAGCAGTTGAGGATAGGAGTCGGGCGCGGAAAAAATACTTCCTTATTCAGTGAAAGCTGTATTAAGGGGACCCAATATTAAGCGGAAGCCCTCTATTAACCATATTTTCGGCAGAACGAACCTATATTCATCGGACACGTCTATCAAGTGGACTCTAGGTAAGGCCTCGTGTTAGTGTGTCAACTTCGTACAGGTTTCACTGTGAAATATAGGTAGAGAAGTAGGCGGGACCAAGGAAATCAACGTTTTCTAACATTTTCGTGTCAAGCGGAAGCGAATGGGCATTTGGGTTGAGTGCAACGTTATGATGGCTCGTTAAAAATATCCATTTTAAAATAATGCTTATTATTATTTATTCAAAATATTTCGCCGTTTTTTTGATTTGCCTTAATCCTCCGCCTAATTCTTCAGTACCACGTGGCACGGACCAAGGTTAGAAGATGCGTGTACTATACAATCTTTGACGTGCAAGTTACTCTGACGTCAATGAAGGTATATTGTCAATATACGATCATTCAAACAAAAAGACAACGCCGCGGCAACCTAGCTATTTTGGCGTGACTATCGAACTCAAGAAAATGGCTATGAAAAGACGAAAAAGCCGAATTAATGACTGAAAATGAATCCAAATCCAATCCAAGAACACACGAACAAGTAAGGTTCGATAGATGTCATCTGCTTTTTGAGGAGTATATGCGATGAAAAATACATCAGTTCACAATCTTAAACTATGCCTCGAAACAGGCAAATGTTTTGAAGAACGTATACGTGGGGGAAAAGAAGTTAATGACTTGGAATTATTTGAATTTGTCTTTCGTATGATATAAAGAATTGTGCAGATCTCAGAGGCTGTTATTAAGACTTTACTCAACTGATCTGCATAATCCTTCATATTATACTCAGAGTATCAATAATAATTGAATATTTATAAATAACCAAAACAGGGTCCTTAAAATGTTGGGTGTAGCATCAAATGCTTTCAATTGTTGTGTCTGCCGCGCTTGTTTTCGGCCCGTTGTGCTTTTTCACACGTATGATCAAAAAGTTTAAGTTATTTACTAGAATTGTTGTTTTATATTTGAGAAAAAAAAAGGGTTCAAAGCCTTATTTAATAATATGAAGGAAAATAGGTGCATAGAGAGTATTTTAATGTGTTTTATTATAAATAACATTTTATCGCTATTTTATTACGTGTGATGAGTTTATTTTGAACTAAGAGGTGGTTTAATTTGCAGCATACGCTTATAGCTGTTGCATTTTGCCGTGGAATTTTTTATTGTTTTTCAGCTTCGCTTATATTTCGAGTTTCAAGTTTAATGTTTTGCCTCAGTACAAAACATGAAGTACTTACAAATAGATATAAATTGCTAATGGCGAGGAAGCCCGAGGGAAACTACTGGGCTTACAAGTAATATGGTCCCTCAGTTAATTATTTTATCGCAATATTAGCAGAAGTACTGAGACAAGTCAAATCATTGGCAGAGCTACTTAACAGTAAATTTATAATAGATATTTGTACATTATACCACATTTTGACGTCATCTGTAATATACATGAGAAGTTAAGCATCACGTTTACGTCAAACAGCAAACGTGAATTTGTACCACGTGTCCTAGTTTCCTCTTTACTTGTCGGTTATTCTTCATTATTTCTACACCTAAATTAGTAGTTTCACGCAATTGTTTATCCATGAGAATAGTTTTGAGCTGTTTTTACCTGCTCATTTTCTATTTTGAGAACTTCTCAGCTTGAATCTGACGTTTGTAGTTTGCCGTATACGTGAAGCTTAAACTCTCCATTACGGAACATTACAGACGCACGGCAACATGAAAACTGTTTGTTAAATCTTCACAGATGAAGCATTGGCCATTTTCTGTTTAGTTCAGGTTTGTTTATCGTTTTTCTCGCAATTTTCAATAAGTTTTTTCCATACAGGAAAAACTCCTTTCTAAGATAATCGGATTTGTAGATATCAAGTTATCAATTTGTTCTTCACACTGTATTTGTTTTTATGAGCTTAGATCGACCGTAATTAACCTATTTATTACAGATTACATCTTTTCGCTTTTAAAAGCTATTTAAAGCGTTGCATTCTCTTTTGTTTGTCACCATTTTTGAAAAATATACCAGAAGTTGAACGGTGAAACGTTGATCTTTTCATCTTACTAATTCCGGGTGCGTTGTGTTTGGAAAACAGTGCTAATTAGGCGAGTCGTGTTAGCCTAGTGTCACGCAACAAGGGTTTAAAGTGATACGCGACGCTTTGACGTCTCAATCAATAAACTTTTCAGATGACTTTTGTTTCCTGTAGCCCAATTTTTACCCAATTTTATTAACCATCCTACAGTGCAAAAGAATATCCTGAGGATCATACTGTTTGACCTGTTGTTACTTACATGTTCTTTACTTAGAGGTTTAGCCCACTGCTATCTGTACACTCGTTTTTTAAAACTAGCCAACAAACATGTGGAACGCAATTTCTTAAGTTCCGATTACTCCTAGTCTTGTGGGTTCTTTCAGTTTTTGTATTTTCGATTGAGATCCCTTCCACCTGACCGCCCAGGTAAACACCCCTCCCAAGTCTTCTAGAGGGGGGTGAATAGGGGTATGCAAATCCGCCGATCCGTTATGATTTATTAAGCAAATCCGCCCTTCCCTTTTCCCCCTGAATCCGAAATCCAGGCAAAAATATTTGAATTACACGCAAAGTCCAAAATCCAGGCCCAAAAAATAGATGAATCCGCAATCCGCTGCAATTGCAGGATCCGGAAATCCGTTAAAATCTCGTTGAATCCGGAATCCGAAATCCGGGCAAAAATATTTTCAAAATCCGCCGATTCTTTTGTCTATTCAGCCCCCCCTCCTTCTAAAAGCCGTTTTTAAGCCCTGTAATGTGGAAAAAATATATTTATTTAATGTCATTAACACTGCAAAAAAGTGAAAAAATACAGTTAAAAATAAAGGGAATGATGAAGAGTGACGTAAATTATGCACTTATATAGTGTGAAAGAGCATGTGGGGCTTCCGCAATCGCACTATAAACTCCCCCGAAATACAGAACATTCGGCAGTTTTTTTCTTATTTTACCTGGGACCAGTCAGCGAAAATCCTTCAACGCAGCTAGAAAGAACGCTTTAAAATCAGTGTTGCAAACTTAACTCCGCAAAATCATGAAATTTTTTCAGTCCTTTGCATGGTGGGCTGCAAGGTCTTACCCCCTACCATGAAAACATCTGTAAAATTATGCGACTATGTGAAACTATACTCGCAGGGTGTTCTTTTCTAATCAGTATAATTATATGTAATCGTTACGCAGCAACACTAGTGTAAGTTGTAAACTTAGTGGTCACATATACGTGCTATACAAAACAAAAAAAAAAAAACAAAACCAAAGAGTCCACGGCAGTACATTGTTTGCGCTCTACGAGGAGGCGTTTCCGTTTGCAGCCAGCCCCAGTTGCGGAAGCCCCGATTTTTATGATTTCCAAGGTCCACTTACGGAAGCTACGATTGTACCCCATTATAATTTCGAAGGGGAGCAAGAATGAGCATATAGTCGGTTAGTGCGCGGCCTTCTGAGGCCCTATCCACACGTATCCGGATATTTTTGAATCCGCGACCACAGGCGGCCCAGACGTAGTATGTGTCACTGAATGAATATATTAATATTCACATGGACAAATTAATGCGATGAGTCGTCGAAACTCCCATGGACTAAAATAGTCCAAAAGTCAAAATATAACAAAACAAAGCTAAGATACCTTCAACTGAACGTATCCTTGTCTTTTCTGGCCGGTTTAAGTGGCATTTTGTTGAGTTTTGCAATTGTAGGTACTATCCACTAAAGAAGAATTAAAGGCTGGCTACAAAACAAACAGACCATCTCCACGCGCCTTCACACGAAGGGCTATAAATTCGAGAATAATCGACGAATCCGCTCCAAATAACCATCGGCTAATCTGCAGGTAACGCGTGCTCCTGATTCTGGCTCGCTTGCTCCACAAAACCCATCGCAACTGCACAATAATTGCTCGCTCATCAACAACCACTGTTGACCTTTACGCTTCGATATGACCGCAAACGACCAGGTATAATACGCGACGTGAATATTCAAGCTTAGCGACCGCGTTCGCGCAACAATGCAGCACTTGCTATGGGAGGGATGGTACTATTGCTTCTAGGTCAATCGACTGACCGAAGGTTCGCTTCGTTAGTTTTGACCAGAAAACAAAAGACGATCGCGGGACTGTCCGTAAGTTTTCAACAGGGCAGCCCTGCTTTTCAAGTTCGAATTCTTCTAACGTTCGCTGTCTCAGCTGCTGTCACATTGTTCGTCCAGCCGCTTGCATAGGTTCTTGACTCTACCAGACTTATTTGCTTAGATTAACAACGTCTTACTCCATAATATGTTGTCCAAACTGGTGAAGGAGGGCGAGAATTTTCCGCCCAAGAAAAAGGCAAAATCTGGCCCCCGCTACGCAGCTGAATAGAAGATACAGCTGAAGATATCGTAAAGTAAAATTTATATGCGCGATATCTTTTATTATTATTATTATTCTCAAAACTCAGGGGCACCCAACGATGATTTCCCCCTAAATGCATTGAAAACACATTTAAGGCTGTCCAGAGTACTTTTGACCGAAAAATGCATTCTAAACAACACTTACATAAATTTAGTCAGGAGGGCTAAAAGCGAAGCTAATGATTTATAGTTTGCTCATACTAAATATAAAAGATATTGTGTAATGCTAAGCGGAGAAGGCAACGAGACAGGGCCACCCAACGACTGTTTCCTCAAATACGTTCAATTAAAAACACTTTTGTAGCTATTCATAAAGTACTTTTAGCTCTATAGAAATGCATTCTAAGTGGCGCTATAAAATTTGCATCTCAGTGTTCGGCCATTCTAGAGGAACTTGAGTCTTTTCGAAATTACGAGGAATTCCGAATTATTTTCCCCAAAATTTTAGATGCAATTTAACGTATTACGAAGGAGATAATTTTTCAGATACCTTCTTTCATCACATTTTTGAATCCGAAAATTTTAGGATTCCATTTTACTCTCTACGGAAAAAAGCCTAACCCGGTGAGTGAAATGTGAAAAATTAAAAGTTGGATGCCCTTGACCAGAACTGTGAAAAACAACAATAGGTCTAATTGCAGCACACTTTCTTGTACATTTCCTTGCCGTTGATTTGCATGACTGCAACGTGAAACGTCCAGAAAACTTGCTGGTTTTCACTTTTTATGGAGAAAATGTGGTACATGTTTTTGTTCACTTTTCCACTGCCGCTCATTTTTTTTTAGCTCCGCTATAAGATTCGTATCTGTTCGGTGCTCCTAGGACAAATTGGATCTTTTTAAAAATTACAAGGGCTTCAATATTATTTTCCCGATTGATTGACCTAGAAGCAATAGTACCATCCCTCCCATAGCAAGTGCTGCATTGTTGCGCGAACGCGGTCGCTAAGCTTGAATATTCACGTCGCGTATTATACCTGGTCGTTTGCGGTCATATCGAAGCGTAAAGGTCAACAGTGGTTGTTGATGAGCGAGCAATTATTGCCCAGTTGCGATGGGTTTTGTGGAGCAAGCGAGCCAGAAGCAGGAGCACACGTTACCTGCAGATTAGCCGATGGTTATTTGGAGCGGATTCGTCGATTATTCTCGAATTTATAGCCCTTCGTGTGAAGGCGCGTGGAGATGGTCTGTTTGTTTTGTAGCCAGCCTTTAATTCTTCTTTAGTGGATAGTACCTACAATTGCAAAACTTCTCAAAATGCCACTTAAACCGGCCAGAAAAGACAAGGATACGTTCAGTTGAAGGTATCTTAGCTTTGTTTTGTTATATTTTGACTTTTGGACTATTTTAGTCCATGGGAGTTTCGACGACTCATCGCATTAATTTGTCCATGTGAATATTAATATATTCATTCAGTGACACATACTACGTCTGGGCCGCCTGTGGTGGATACAGCTATCGTCCACACGTATCCGGTGTATCCGGCAGACGAATCCGCAACTTTTTGAATCCGCTTTCCATAGTGGACGAATCCGCTATGAATCCGGGATCGTGTGGACGCTAAATCCGGCTATTATTTTCTATTGACGTTACAAGCAGATCGAGTCAAGGGCCTGTTTCGCGAAAGTCCCGGTAACTGTTCTGGGGCCTGTTTCTCGACTTTTCGGGGCCGGAGGCAAATTTTGAAATCAAAACCAGTTGAATGGTAGCAGAGTTCCTAGCTCACAAATCGCTCAATTTGGCTTCGTTAAGTGATAATTTCATTATATCGTTTCAAAATTATTGAAACTTTGATCTTGAATGCAAACATAAAACAGCTTTTAGGCAGTAATTTTGCAAATTGTGTTTCATTTGTTTTCATTGAAGGTATGGCCCGTGCCCGTTAGAAACGCCATTCACTTTCTGAACGATCATCATGCACAAACAGTCATAAAGCGCGGCTAGAGTATTACATGTATATTCACTCATCTATTTATTCATACAGTTGCAAATGGGAAAAACATGATTGCTACTACACCATTTCTTGCAGTCGTGACTATGGGCAATGGGCATCAATGTGATTATTCCGGTCACGTGACCAGGGCTCATTGCTGTTATTATGACTGCTAATAACTTTAAAGGATTTGTAAGGAACTTAAAGCCTGCCAATAACCTGTTCTTAGAACCTCGAACAGGCTGAGTTGCCAAACGCTGAGGTTCGGCTATTTTTAATTTCGGAAATTTTTGGACATGCTTAGAGATAGAATTCTCATTATATTGCATTTTTCTATTCACACGTCTAATATAACATATTGCCTTTTTAATTCATCAGTTGTGGCGGGGATGGGTTTGTGGTCTATAATAATTAATAATTATTCACGCTATTAATGCAGTTATTATTTTTTTACCGGGCTTTTAAAACATGCCTCCTCCTCCTCCTCGTTACATACCGTATTAACTCGATAAAACGCCGCATCGAAAACGCCAAAAATCAATGAACACGGCGGAGTTTAATCAAGTAAATACGGTATTTAATTAACTTTCACTAAATATAACAACAGTGAATTAGAAGGGCTCTATGCAAATAACTATAGGATAAAAAATCTTCTGAAATGATGCGTATTTGGGCAAACTTTTTTACGTAGTTAACTCATACTTGTAACCCTGATCAATAAAGGAACCATATGATAATGTGGGTAAGATAGCTTTAGAGTATATGTCCCGTCAGGAGCCGATTATCGATCGGCTCCTGGTCCCGTATTATATTCTGATTATAAAGATTTTTGGTTATTTACCATAATTAAGGAGACCTTTTCATTCTTGCAGGAAAAAAGGTACATAAATGGCATGGATGTTTTAAATTTGTATCATTTACTGATTTACTTACCACTATGCCGCAGTTTGTTGTCTCGTGATCTACTCGACCCGTTTTATTTACTCTGTATGAAATGTATTGTGTCTTATTCCGGTTTTGACTCGCATTTAACCTTGAACTGCTAGTTGGCAGTATCAAATTCTGTCTCATTGGTATATACTTTCTGCTTTGCGTAATGTAGTGGATCATAGAGATTTGACATGAGTGATGATTGTGCAACACAATATTCCACTCAAATATTTGAGCCCCAAAGAATGAAACAAGGTCGAGATCTGGGTGAACAATTTCACACAAATCCTGCATGTTTTCTAGACCTGTTGGCCGAGTCACCAGTTGGTGTTTTAGTGCACTGGAATGCGTCGAAAACCCCTATTTTCAGACTGGCACCGGTGGATCGGAGTTTATTGTGACTATTTGCATATTTTGCACTTAACATTTTCACCCTCTACGTTTTGCAAGGACCCAGCACAGGTTAATTACCAGTAGTGCACCGATGAGGGGTGGGGTGGGGGAGTTGTCCGGAAGAGGTCGGTGCATACTTGGCGACAAGCTGCAGCAGCGACAAATCGCTTCTTGTAAATTAGAGAATTTCTGTAAAAATCTCTGTCTCTGCAACAAAATTTTGTTGCCACAACAAGTCGTACAAATTCAGTCTGATTTGATTTTTTTGCGACTTGTTGCAGCGGCAAAATTCTGTTGCGGAGACAAAGATTTTCACAAACATTTCTCCAGACACACGAAGCGATTTGTCGCTGCGACGTGTCGTCGCAACGTATTGCCGCAACTTGTTGCCTAGTGTGTTCCGACTTTGTTTGTGAGCATGCTCTCATGTGAAAATTCAATATTCAGAATTAAATGCGATTACTGATTTAAAACTATCTTTAAAAAAATGGTCTAGGTAAAATAAATAATAGACAACAACCACCTCATTCTCCTACTACCTTTTAGCAAATTCAAAAGAATTTCTTCTTTGATTATATAAATTAAAACAAACAATAAACAGCTTAGCTTGTACTTTTGAGTTAGGAGTACAAATGACTAGAGGGGGTCACTAGAGATTTACTAAACACATAAGACTAGCTAGAGTTAATGAGGTTACAGCTCATAGGTCATGCACAAGTGTGCGTCCCTGCTCTATTGATCAATCGAATAGTTGTGATAAGTACAGTCAAGCCTTTATATGACGGTTACCCTCGGAAAATGGCCAGGTGACCATTATATACAGGGTGACCGCTTAAAACAGGTCTCCTTTAAATCAACTGGAAGTTGATGAAAAACGCTTTTATGTGAAAATAATCATTCTCTGACTGTAGTTTCCCCTTTAGCTATAACTATATTTCGGATTGTAATTAGGGTCAGGAGACACTTTTAATGTTGTTCATTTACCGTAGTAAGGTGACTTGTACACCAATCTCCACTTGTAAACTACGACCTGCGTTTTGTACTATCTACCGGGTGCACGCAGCTGAGACGACCGGCTGAAAAATTCAAATAATCATAATGCTTCCTAGCGTGTCAACTAAATGGTGCAGTAAATGGTGCAGTATACTATACTTTTTAACAGGTAATCATCAAAATTAATGATGTTTAAACTAAAGCTAAACTTCAGAAACCGAAAAAATCTATCGATTCCTGCTTTGTTCATATCTACAACTACATAGCTTTGTCACTAATATCCTTTAGATTTTTTGTTTTGTTTTGTTTTGCTTTATTTTCAGGCGCGAATCATAGGGCGTGAGATTTTCATGAAATAATACGGGCTGTTTTTCAGTCTGGGCTAAAATAAGTAACGTTAAATGTCAATCTTCTTCCTTATTTACTTCTCTAAGATCAGCTGGCATGTACGTTACAGATAAACATTGACGGTTAGTATTGATCTACATTCTTGACGGTTGACGGTAAAAAACCTTTCTAGTTAACGGTTGACAATTAAATTTTCGGCCATTAGACAGCTGACGGTTGACCCAACTGAGACCCTCTAGAAACTGTTTAACAGGGAAAAACACGTCGATCCGTTTTATCCTCCTTCCTCCATTTTACTTCCTTCACCATTCAAGGTAAAAATTAAGCTGGGTCAACCATACAAAGTGTTTGATCTTTTGCTCCATTAGCCTATTCCATCTGTTCCAGGATGATCGAATCTGTACTGGGCAGCGCTCATACACCCCCCATACACCCCTCCGGCTCCTCGCCAATTTCCTTGAAAACTTCGAGTGCCTGGAACAGGCTGGTTTTTAGTTTATACGAAAAGTATGGAATAATGCCACTTATCAATATTAGACAATTATTACTATAATTTTCATTTCTTATGAGTTTAAAACGTCGAGAAAACGGACACACAGTTTGTATGGGCCCCTGTGAATAATAACCTGCAGGTTTCAGCAAAACGGACAAAGCCACCAACGGTCGATACGGTACACGAAATTGGCGAGACGGTAAGTCTCTGTCATCAGAGTATGCCGTGGACAGATGGAAATGCGGAAAGTAATGAATGAATTTCATCGGAGACCCAGTTATGCGCACAGGATTCTGGGATCGCTAGGGGGCAAACATTGCAAGTCGCTACAAAGAATTGTACGGGGTAAAAGTGTTTCTTAGTTTATTTATACCTACGTAAAGGAGGATTTTTTTATATTTATGGCCACGTACATACCTTCGATGATTCTTGTCTTGTCACAACCCGCACAGCGTCACCGCGCTGATCGCAGCCGAGCGTATGTACACCCGGTAAAAATATCAGCACACGTATAACTACATCTAAAAATCTCCAGTGAGTCGATCCCCCTATAGCCTGCGAAGCAAGCGTTTCCATTTGGTTTCGGAGCAAAGAAAGACCGGTTTTGGCCGCGCGAGAAATGAAACGAGAGTCAAAAAATGAAAGAGTGGCGCCATTTTTCGCGCGGTCTTTGATTCTCGTTCTTCGTTCTTTGCTCCTAAACTGCGCTGAAACGCTTGCTACGCAGGCTAATTATCCCCCTACATTGAATCCTAAATTTGAGCTATAAGTCGAGACCTTTTTCTTACCCGGTTTACCTTGCGCAAGAAGGAGTGTTTATGGATTGAATTTATCGCATTAATCACCGAATCCTGAGAAACTTACAATCTCAACGCACCAACATTAGTCACCTCTGCTTCTCACAAAATAAAGACAAAAATGCGTCAGTATTCTTTCTCCAAAGACACTGCTTTGACAGAAAAATTACCTTACGCTATACACAGGAGCTACATACATAAAAACTGTGCTAATCGTACGCTACGCGCAGCAAACAGAATCTGATTGCAAACTCTCCGCTGTGTGTGTCTGATAAACAAGCAGGGGCGTAGCGTGGGATTTAGAAGATGTACGCACGAGAACAAATTTGTCCTAAGCGCCGAAGGCGCTTACAACTAGGGGGGTCTGGGGGCATGCTCCTCCTGAAAATTTTGAAATTTAGGGTCTCGGAAATGCTATCTCCTGGTTTTTCTGTGGGGCATTTTCAATAAATAATGCGGCAAAAAATGCAGCAGAAAGTTGCTTATTTTAATCATTTCCCTAGTGTTTTCTGTAAGCTACAGTGTTCCGAAAAGAAAAAAAAATACAAAAACAATGAAGACAGGTCATAAGCAAAGGGCGAGGCGTTGACCCTTAAGACGGGCAAACTCCGTTACCAACCTGTCAATATCCACGTTCTTATGTTTATGTATATGAAGGATTGCTAGGGAGCTCAATCTTTCGTCCGTCATCGTACTTCGTTACAGTTACTGATCACGCCATACGGCGCCATGCTGTGCTAGTAAAAAATAATCATGTCTACATTGTGTACAGTACACAAATGTATAGTCAACGCAAGCCTTGCTTTAAATCGAAACGAAAATATGCAACATAGTCCCTCGCCATTTTGAGGAACACTTATACATCATAAACATTTCAACAAGATGTTTTTATACTTTACAAAAAAGCAAGGCAAGACATCTATTTTTCAAATTTAAACCGTTATAAAAACACAACCTAGCTGTGAGAAAACACGGATCGAACCTACAGCAACCTGATTGTTTTTTTGCAAGGAACCAATCAAACCGCACCATTTTCGATCCTCCAAACAAACCAAGGTGGATATATAAACGCTTACCAAATCAAGCAATACGGAATGGTTCAGAGTTCACCTCAACCATCCCACCACATAGCAACTGATGAGAATCGTAAGATTCGAAACCGCCGGTCTTGGGAACTTATATTTAACTGCAAACAATAGGGCCATTTATACAAGGAAAAATAAGACGCGTCTTACGTAGGACGCGCCTTAAATAAGACGCGAACTTTCCGTATAAACGGCACATTTCATCTAAAATAGGACGCGTCTTAGCTAAGACGCGTCTTATTTTAGAACAGCCCTTAACACCTGTCCTTAGATAAGACGCGTCTTAGCTAAGACGAGAAAAACTTCGTATAAATGACCTTCGCGTCTTAAATGAGACGCGAAAGCATAGTACGCATGCGTTAATTTTTGGCGCGCTACGTTGGATTGGAGTTGCTACGGGCAACATTTACATGAAAACGAGTCAAGAACAGAAATAAGACGCGAACCATTTATACGAGCTGCTCTCGTCTTAGATAAGACATGCTCGTATAAATGGTACAGTTCGCGTCTTATTTAAGACGCGTCTTATTTTTCCTCGTATAAACGGTCCTATTATGTAGTGGCACAAAGAAGCCAGTCAATTGATTGGTAAAAAAACAACATGCTGATAATATGGAAAAATATCGAGCTTTAAAAATACTCTCCTCTGATATTAAAACTACAAGATACATTTACAAGGCGATCGAGTTTTAAAACGACATTCAAAGGATACAGCATCATGCTTCTCCTAAAGACGTGACAAATACACAAAACCAGTGTTAGATCTGGATTAAAGGCTACGTGCTGTGTACAGCTGAACATTGTTCTCTGAGATCGCGTAAACCTAAACTTTACGGAGAAATTCAAAAGCAGATACCCTAAGATAACAGCAGCTATGGAAAAATTATTATATTTTTGAGTAGACAAATCTCATAAACGGGCCACAAATTTAACAGGAAAACGTGCGAACTGAACAAACTGTCTGTTGTACATTTTAAGGGTTCTGCTCAACTTACACAATTTCCCCTTGCTGAAGATAAACTGTACCGAGCCGTATCTTGGTCTGCTATATATAAGCTATATCATGGCTCAAATTTTAAACTGTAGGATCCCTGAAAGAGTTCTCCTCAATGGAGCAATATGTAAAAGGTTTCACGCCGGTGAAGATGTGCGGCCTGTCACCTCTTGCAAGTTTTTACGTTGAAGTAATCGTGTATCGATTTTCGAGCCATATGTGTGTACTCTGTGTCACGAAACACACGAAAACACTACAGACGCCAGTGATCACGCTCCTCAAGTCGCAGAATATTCATAGGAGTCTCTAACAGTTTCTTCGGAAAATCAATCACTGGGGCTTCACTGTTTGACCTCAGAAGTATATTCCTAATCTCCGTTGACGGCAAATACGTTTTGTTCTGAAGCCACACATCATGGCATAGTAACCTCTCCTTCAAGAATACCTGCGGGGCTGGGGAAACTGGTGAGGCTGGCTGACCTTGAGGGAGGAGTACATGAGGCGTTTTTCCTATTTTTGCTTACCCCTCAAATGCATTTTGCCGTTATTACTGGCCAGCACTGAATGATTAATGCTTGGATAAGGGGAATTCTAATAAAAAACGCCAGTATAGTGTGAAAATATGAAATTATTAGCCAGCAAATTTAATGAGAAAAAAATTTTTCTCAGATCTCAGCTGTGCGCACGGGCGTACGTGCGTATATGGACGCTACGCCCCTGACAAGTTTGCTGTTTGCCGCTCGCGATTTCTCTTCGATTTTAAGAATGTGCATGCGTAATAAGCAAACTGACCATGATTTCTCAACGAAAATTTGACCAGTTAAGATATTAGTCTTATAAAATGGTGTCAGTATATTAAGGGAACTGTGTGATTTCCTTGTCAGTTAATTCTAGCAGGGAACTATTAAACTGGCAACAGCTCAGACCGGATCTCGTTGACCTCTCTGTCAATGTCACGTATTATGTAATTCTTGCTTCTTCCTTTCAGCATTAATGGCGTAAACTAACGATGACATTTTAACCTGATATTTTAAAGCCTGTTTGTCAGTCAAAGTGCTGAAACGGTACATTACCCGAAATTTAAGATAAATGGCGGACTCGCAGACTATAAGCTCTTTAAAAATTGTCGCCGATAGTTATTAGAGAAATGTATGGAGAAAATTTAAGAAGTGGAAATTTCAGATTTGAAGTAGCACGCACGACATTTGCCGACCTCTAAATTTAAAGTGTACACACCATATCATTATTTACTACAGTTTTAGTCTCTCGGAGGAGATAACGTGTACTCCGGATAATTTGGGGGGAAAAAGTAGTAATTAAGGTCGCTAAAAAGAACGCTCCACTTAAAAAAAAGCGGAAATTAACGTGTTTTTAAGAGACTGTTTCTTAAAAGTTTTTAAAGGACTTAATGCAAGAATAATATTTGTATAATATATTATTTGTGCGAGGAAGCTCCAGGAGGAGGTAGTGGCTTTCAGCCCGTTCTGTGGATGCCGGAAGTAAATTTGTTCCCTATAACATAAGTCCCTTCGCGAATATCCCCTCAAAATATTAAAAGTTTTCGAATGCAGCTGGTGTAACAGCTGAAGTGTCACAACAAGGATGAAGTTGTTGTTGGTTGATACTTTTTTCCGGAAATGAATTTTTTGATGGTAAAAATGTTTTACTGTTTTTACAAGAGAAAATGATGAGAGATATCGATATCATATATCGATAGCATATCGATAACCATTAAAAAAATAATCATAACTATAACAAAATCGTCAAATCTGATTGGCTATCAACTGCCCTGATTTCAGCCTTAATTGGACAGTTTGATAGGACAGTACGCGTCATGCCTAAGTAATTGAACAGTGCGCGCCATCACGCGCGCGCTCAAATGGCTTTTTTTTTTCACTGCTAGCAAAATAAAACATTTCGAATTTTTTGTGTTTTGATTTAAAAAATAGCCTAGTATGTTACAAATTTTGTTAAAGGTATGATTAATTGGTAACAGAACTTCGTGTCGTCCAATTCGGTCTGTAATCATACTCGTGATTAAACAAATCGGACTGCCGCTACGCGGTCGTCCGATTTTGTTAATCACTCGTATGATTACAAACCCAATTGGACTCCACTCAGCCTGTTACCATTACAAACAAAAATCACGCAATACTCGACTTCACCATGTACTTTCATCCATCAGCAAAAAGGGATATTATTTGCCTAAATCAGAAACGTGATGTTAGCTTCCTGTAAACGAAAACAACTGGACTTTTTGCCCGGGGGTACTTTAGGAATTTCTGGGTGGGGATGTGCCACTGGGACCCTGGAACCCTTAACCTATACCAGAGCTAGTTCAGCTGAATTTTGCTAGCCTATACTAGAGTAAACTCCCCAAATGCCCCCTATCCTAGAGTACCAGTTTCCCTGGTCTAGATAAAATCTTCAACCAACTGATCAGTTTCCTGAAAAATGATACCCTATTCTAGACCCAAACGCTCTGATTTGCATACCTTATCCCCGATCCTATCCTAGAGTAAACTGTTTGAAAACCATACCCTTCAGAGCGGCACATACCTATATAGCCAATGTATGGCAGTACCCACTCCGGGACTTTTTGTCAATCAAACCGCAGCTGGGAAACGCTAGAAAATCAACTCAACCCTTCCGCATTGAAATCATTTCTGCTCTTCCGCTTGTGAAAGTAATTCTAACGTTGTAAAAATAACTCGGCAAAAAATGTTTTCAGAGAATGCTTTCTTTCAACCTAGAACTCGGCTGGGTTGGGTTTCTAGGGAAATAACCCGGCAAAATTTAATTTTTTTAGGCGGGAATCATAGGGCGTGAAATTTTTATGAAATAATTAATACGGACTGCTGTGTAGTCTAGACTGAAAAGAGGGGCATGTAAGTCAACATTCTACCTTATTTACTTCTCTAACGTCAGCTGGCATGTAATTAAGTTACTGATAACCATTCAGCAAAACGGACACACTCGTGAAATAACGAGAATAATCCGTAGGTTACTATTACATAGTTACATGCACGCACGTGTGTGCGTGCTTTAACCTGAAATAAAAAATGTCGGAGGTTTTTAAAAAACATATTGAAAAGAAATAAATTAAATACGAGTCGGTATACAAGTCACCGCGAAAAGGATCCTGGTGATGGCTGTGCTGAGTGTAAGTAGGAAATGGAAAGTTAGTAGTGAGGGGGAAGGGGGGGAGGAAGCTGAAAGGAAAAAATAGCAGCGCTATCTTTCCTAATATTTGATATATTTCAACTTTCTGGAGATGATACCCTGATTGTCGATTTTTCATTTACTTAAACTCGTTTGAAGTTAAAGTAGAAAAATTGTCAATCCCGCGGCGGCTCAAGGAGAAATACCCAGGACGCTCTGGCGCACGAGGGGAGAAAAGAAGAGGAGCCAAAGTCTTTAAGGGATGTCGCAATTTGGTCTCTGAAACTTGAAATTGAACTCCAGCGAGTTTATTTCCTTCAGCACTCAAGGGTCAAGACTTTTACACTGTCCTCAGCGAATCGGACACAAAAATAAGATTAACATGAATCAAACTAGTTCCTGAGGCGTTAAACCTGCTTCCTGATTAGGTAATACAGTAACGTGGAAGAAAAGTTAAGTTTCTTTTTTTTTTTACGTACTGAGTGAGTCAACTGAAACTAGCCTACGTCTCTAAAATCCACACCCATTTTCAGACCTGGCCTTCAAGAAATTATGTCATCATTACTTACTTATTCATTTGGAACTAAAACGATAAATATAGCTTCATACAATCCCCTAGTTCCCTCGAAAACCATACCCGATTCCAGACCAAAATCAACAAAGTATATGCCCGTTTTCAGACTCAGTGTACAACGTGTAATGGATGTAACTAGCTAACTTACGCGAACAAAAGCGGTGTCTGTTTCCTACTGATTAAAATAATTAAAAGACGAAAACTTATGAGTTTATTGGGCTATTTTGTAGTGTTTTATTTTTAACCTGCATTTAGTTAACACAGGAAAGTGTTGTCACTTTAAGTTTTGAAAGATATGATCAGAAGAACTATAAAAGGACCTCATCTAGAGCTCATCAACCGAGTCTGCAGTAAGTCGACATTTCAACCCTCGTCTTTGGAAAATAATATGGTAAGAGAGAGGTGTTTTTCATGATTCGAAATTATACTTGCTTTAGATAAGTACAATTTCACTGAAATAGGTTTGTTGAAATATTCAGCTGTTGGCGATACGTGGTTTTCTAGGAAATCTTTGTCCTTCCTCTTTCCCGTATGACCTTCTTAATTTGCGTCGCGTTATATACATTTTCAAAACCTTTTTTTAAACTCGTGAACACTGAATTATTTTTATCTCCAGAGCCTAAAACAAAATTTGTGATTTCGACCAGTAAAGTCAAAATAAAAAGGTATTCTGAAGGGCGGGTAGAGATAAAGGATAGGAAAGGTCGGAAAGAAAGAAAGGAAATGTGTATTACTTATCTCCTATATAGTTGTGGATATTTGGCGAAATTTACGAATTTATTTATTTATTTATTTATTTATTTATTTATTCAGGCTTCATCGGCCGGTTTAAGCATCCTACTGAGTGTTTTTCTTCTCTCTCTTATCGAAGTGGACTGCATGGTAAGTAAGATGTGTCTTGAAAGCCGCGATTTCGAATTTCAAATTTACGTGCTATAAATGTTAATGCTAGTCACGCACAATAAAACGCGAGAAACATTCGTGAAATTCTGAATCACTTGAAAACGAGGTTTTGCAGCTTTTCACACATAAAATTAGCTTCAGAAACGAATGTCTTCCTAATAAAAATGAATTTGTTTAGTTTAGTCTCATGTTATCTGTGAAATGGTACATACTGACATCGCTACTTCTCATTCGATATCTCATAGCGAGAAAAGTATGCAGTTCAGTTTACCGAGGACGGAACACCCATCAGAGAGGAAGTAAGTGTAGATGTTGACAGCGGAACGGAAGTATTCCGTGTGCCTGGACACAATAACAAAGAAGCAATGGATGTGATGAATGACTTTGTAGCGGTAAGTCTTTAACGAAATCGTGAGAGGCTCACTTCACCTTAGTCTGCTACACAGCCGTTTTTAGTGTTAAGTGGGGAGGAGCGTTGCGTGAGTGACGACACTAAAAACGGCTGTGTAGCATACTAACTTGACCTCAGTAAGGCAGTTCCTTGTTTTAAAAATTACGAGAACACTAAATCCTGATCCTCTCTAGCTGTCCCCTGAACCTCTTTTTTCTTTGAATGCAAAGAAATGACTATTGTTTAAGAACATGAGGTCTAACACGAAAAAATGCATTTTTGCACAATCATCTTTTCGCAGAGTCAGAAAATCAGTAGTAAAAAAAGCATCTTTTAATTTTTGAATAATATAATATTGTTTTAAAACATTGTCCATAAATCTGAGTTGTCAGCACGGCTATTTTAAATCCACAGCTCCAGCGAGGTTTTGCAGTGAATGAGTAATTGTTCCTTGATGGTGATGATGATGATAGTACAAAAATTGGATTTCTCATATTTCTTTCCTAGACATTTTAATGCACAAGAGATTAAGCTCTTGTGCATTGCTCGCGTACGAGTTTTTAAAAGAGAATTTGACTGTGAACCAAACTCTGGAAAATAAACAATCGCTAAGGGATTAAGTTAAATGTTATGCCTTACTTAGTTATACAGTACTTAGAAAAGCTAATTTGCGGGTTAATGATTGATCAATGTATCGTCATCCCGACATCAGGTTGCAAAACAATTTACGATTCTTTCTCTCAGGGCCTGACTGCTCGTCGCCTTCTGTCAATTCAAAAATGTTATGTGTCTAAGTTAGACCCAACCTTACCCACCCCACAGAAACTGAAGATTGATATGGAACTGGTAAGTTGTTGTTGTCGATCAGTTGTTTTATAGTTATTTATTTATTTTTAAAATATAACCGGTTGCAATTTCTGCTTTCATCAAATGCATTATTTAGGATTACAAGTTGAATCAAACATTTTCTTTATTCAAGACAATGAATGTCCTCTTTTCTGAATTGAATGTCGTCTATTCTGCAAGAAGAGACTAGAGTTAATAAGGATTAATGTCAGTTAGGGGTATTTGGCCTTACTCTAGTGTGACTGTTGAGAATGACTAAAGATGAGACATTAGAGTACCCTACTTTATTGCAGAGAGGGTGGAAAGTTATAAGTTCAGTTACTGAAGGAAAAAATAAGCGACGAAAGTGTGTCCGCCTGAAAATGACTCACGGTTCTCGCCGATACAATTCCTGAGTTATTTGTTTTCTAACCTTAGTTATTCTTCTTTCATAAAAGGCAACAAAACAGCCCTTGACTGACGAGAAGTTAACAACCAACACAACTCCGATTGTGTTGGGCTTTGCAGACCGCTCCTCATTACCACAAAGGATTTTGGACTTTTGTGGCAGTCTCCCCATCTATGAGGTCGAAGAAGTCTCAGTGGAGGAGATGAACGCGACTCTTTTCAACTCGGAAGGTACAAAAAAAAAGCTTTAATTTACTATTTTATCAGAAACGGATCTGTGACAAAAACACACACACACACAGGCTGGCTCGCAAAGGTTTTCTCCCCAATTATGAAGTGCATTGTATGATACAATACCACTTTCAGCCCCGGATTACTGCTCTTTGTTTACGTCTGTCTTCAGGTATGTTAAGAGCGGTTCCGAGTCGTTACCAGTCCTTGGAGACATGGAGACTTAATGAACAGTCCGTTACAATCCCGCCCCCTCCCCTCCCTTCCACAGCCAGTAAGAGCGTATTTACCAGTAATTCACGACCAAGAAGTTAGCTCTTACCCAAATACTGAGAGTGCTCTGCAAATAAACGATGAATGTAGCCAGGCGCTTAGCCAACCTGCTCGCAGGCTAAGACGTAAGGGACGTCGAGGAAGAAAAGCCAAGCGAAAATATTAAACCCCCTCGACAGCGTGAAACGGGCTACAATGAATGATTACGAGGTAAAGGGTTAAAAAAAATTTTAAACATCTAAGCATTCTAAGGAATACATGCCGTTTGCTAAAGGGGAAAGCCTGATCGTTAATGCAGTCGATGTTTGACAATCTTACTAACTTAAAGTCGAATTTCAAATTCATCTGAAGTGAAGTGTAGTAATAGTCTACAAAAATTTAAATGAAAATTATGTCTATAATAATGTTCATTCTAATGTCCCTGTTGCAGGATATCAAGGTCTGCAGGGACGCAGCAGACGGTCAGTTTTCGATAAAGTATCGTGCTCCAGCGGGGGTACTCACAGAGGAGGAGTGTCGTTTTGCTTGGACCTCAAAGAAAAGATGAAGCCAAAATCCTGTACCTTCTCTTCTAGTTCGTGCTATTACTTCATTGTTTGTACCGCCGATAGTTATGGCGGTCATACCTGTTCTTATGCTAGGCACGGCTATTATGATTACTGCTGTTCTTGGACCTGCGATTTACTCGACTCCTTGGGGTAAACACTGATGAAACCCGGTGGGTGAATACCAAAGTTTTATAAGAGAAGGCTCCGCCCCTAAGTACAATTCCTAACCCCTTTATACACCAATTTTGAAGGAGAAAGTACCCCTTTCGTGTACCTTCTAATGAAAAATGGTACCCCGTTCACATATCTAGTTTAGAACTTTGCATCTCAATTAACTGCTGTCTTTAAACATCTTTAAAATATGAACAATTAAATCACTAAAAGCAGATGATGTTTTCTCGACTTTATCACAGCCATAAGATGCAACTGTTAGCCATTTTGTGCCTTTTTATGTACAGATTAAAATGACAGATTTCCCTACCATTTCATATATACTTCAACTAGTGAAATCTCTACCCTTTCAAGTAACCGCTTTCTGACGGAGTCTCCCCTTATAGGCCATAGGGAGTACCCACACCCGGGTATAAAACTAAGCTTACTGTACTTGTTATAGCTAAAATGAAGAGTTTGCAAAAGACCAGTTAAGCACATATTATGAAGTAGGTTTCATAGTAAGTAGCTTGAATTATTTTTTTTCTCAGTGATTGGAATTATACAAAGTTTTCATGTACACTCTTTTTTACAAGGATGTTGTTTTTCGGGCCCAGGCTGAATATTCTTATTTTTCTGCTGATTTTTTAGCCTGGAAATATTCTTACATTATTCGTAAATTATAGCTTAATGACTTTTCCGTTTTAATTGCGGTTAACGGCAGGTTTTTTTTGTTTTGGTGACCATAGTTTTGCCGTTTAGAGAAAGGAATAGCATTAATTGTATTGTATTGGATTGGATTGTATTTACAGATTTGCACGCCAAATTATTATTTCAAAATTCCAGCATTGGGTTTATTCTTATCATATTGTCAAAATTTGGCAAATATCAGTCTAAATATTCTGTATAAAAAGAGTGTACCACGTGTAACACAAGTATAGCTTCAATACTGAGGAGATCAATCAACAAAGGATCGGTGTTCGCTTTGCTGACAACTATAAGTGAGGATCGACTGATTTTAAAATAATTTTTTTAAATTCAAATGATTGTACGGTCATATATAATCTAAGAGACTTGGCAAGATTGTCGTTGATCGTTCAAATGTATTACAAAAAAAAACTCATTAAAATTCTATCTAAATTTATCATACAGTAATGCCAAAGGCAAGTGCAAATTTAAAGTTCATCATACTTATTTTGCTCAGCTGAAGTAGGCTTATTCAAGAAAGAAAGGTAAATAGCTCAGAGAGAGCATATATAAATTAAAATGTTAGGAATTACTGTGAGAATGTTCTAAATAAATACTCAGTTGTTTACATTTGTTATTTACATTTGTTTAAAAGCTGAACCTCCATGTGACGTTGGTAAGTCCAAAACTAGCAGAAAGCAAATCTGTGATGTAAATGTTGGTTGATGTACGGAGCCTTGTATTCCGGCCTGTAAACCAATATACAAGTTAAAAGGTTACCTTATAATAAATATAGATTAGTGACAATATGTGTAATGAACGATATCATCAATCCAGCCTCCACAGAGGTCAAAAAACAAACCTCGTTATGAATCAAATGCCATGTCTTTTACCTTATATTATGAGATGTGGGTTACAAATGCGATGAACGGTTACAGCGCGATAAATTAATCATACCCAAGATATTAACCCTACTAAGATCTGGTTTGTTTTGCTTCCTGCGACCGGGAGGGGCTCCTTCGGAATTCCCCCTCCCCCCTCCCCCCCCCCCCCCTTCCCACATCCCTCTAAACCTCTCGTGATACCGCCACAGCAGAATAATGAGCTCATCATTTCCAACATCTAGGCAATGACGTGTTTGACGTCACCATGAAGTCAGTATCGTTAAAGTTGTTGGTAGACTGTTCGTCAGGCTTTCCAATACGGACCGGTTAAAGAGCTCGACCTCGACGATCTTACGAAATCATCATCATCATCATCATCTTTATTTAAAAACACGGTGAATACATCAGGCATTAACAATTTAATATAAAGCTACAACTTAAATACGAAACTATGTATACAGATTAATATTCTATAATTTAAAATATTGCTAACTATTAAGGAAAAGTAAACTAAATTAAAGCATCATCATCATCGCCTTCTTCATCGCTGGAGCGGGAAGCTTCGACGCCATCTTGTTCTACAGATTCGGGTGTGACGCTGTCATTTGAGTTCACAGTGCAAGCTAAATTGACCAGGTCTGCTCTTAATTGGTTGGCATTTTCTTTTCCTTGTATCTGAAGTGTTTTAGCCTTGATGTAGAAGTTGAACGTCATCCCTTTAACTTTCATTATCGAACACGTTCCGTTGTCTTTGACTTGGATATCACTACTTTCGACTTGCAACTGGGACGACAGAAAAGTTAATAAACTCTCTTTCGTACCCTGCCATTTTAGTTGGTCTTTTGAGGAAGTGTACGATAGAAGAGTAGAGGCCATTTAGCAACGCTTCTCACAACGCTTCTCGCAACGCCAAATTGAACGCCAAAAAGTAGGGGACTCTGAACAGTCTAAGTTATTGGCAGAATCCAAATTGCATCAATTTTTTCCCTGAAAGCAAACTGGGATTGTGTCACGGCTGTCTGGTTCATTTGGATAATACATTGCCAATTACGCATCCTTGTGCGTTATGGGATTTACCGTTAAATAAGAAGTTTTTTGTAAACGACAAAATAGCATCAACAAATATACCTCCCAAGTATTATATCAAAGTCAAAAGCAAGGAAAATGAACTTTGAAAAACTATTAGGCTTACAAGTTTTTAAAAACCCACAATTTCCAACAATTTTAATCTCGTTCAACTTTGTACATCTGTGCCCTCTTTTCTGCTGAGTTTTTAAACCTAATCTTTTACTTTTTTGATGTTTTGAGCGATTATTTTATGTTTCACTAAATTTGGTGACAATTCTAACAATTAGATTTTTGATAAATGTATGGCGCAGAAACAAACCCGGCTCTGACATTAACAAAAATCTTTGATGAAATTCGCGTTATTCGGCAGACAGCTCCTTCGGGGGGAGTTATAATTAGTTTATGAACCTGAATCGTAAGAAGGACTAAGAAGAAGGACCATAAACGCAAGACTAATATTTTAATAATATATTTTTGCGAGATACCTCTAGGAAGAGGAAGTGGCTTTCAGTTCCCGTGTAAGAAGTATATTTTTGTTCCCTTCATCCCTTCAGGAGCACCTATTAACGACTGTTTTCTGTGAAATATCTGTTCGGAGAAACAAAAATTGCTTAGAATTTTCCATAGCTTGGGGAAGGTTAAAAATTTCTAGATGACCGTTCCATTCATGTACAATTTTCGAAGCTTATCTGATAAATTCCCTACAATTTTCTGAAGTTTAATTTGTCCCATTTCACTCCCCAGGTTAAGCTATTTTGCGCAGAGAAAGGAAACCTAAAATTTTCGGAATCGAAAATGCGATGCAGAGAGGAATCAGAAATATTCTCACCTTCGTAAAGCTTTAAATTGGAGCTAAAATTTTCGGGAAATAAATTAAAACTGAAGCCCTTGTAATTTCGAAAAAACTTTAGTTGCCCTATGATGACTGAACAGATATAAATTTTTTACCGCCACTTAGAATGCATTTCTAGAAATCTAAAAGTACTCTGGATAGCCTAAAAAGCGTTTTCAGTGCATTTAGGAGGAAACCGTCGTTGGGTGCCCCTGTCCCTTGGCCAAAATCACAAAACACTAAACGTTTTTGGAATGCAGCCAGAGTATCAACAGGATGTGACTAAAACGGGGAGCGGGGAGCGGGGAGCGGGGAGCGGGGAGCGGGGAGCGGGGAGCGGGGAGCGGGGAGCGGGGAACGGGGAACGGGGAACGGAAGTCTGGGAACGAGTTGTCAGCGGAAGCCTCCACAAAATCAAAAATGGCGGTCCAAAAAACGAGAAAGAGAGAGAAGAATACAAAGAAAGGAATTCGATCGTGCCTTGGTTGAAATCAGATGGGGACGAAATTGCAAATCAGACTCACATTTTACGTTTACGTTTTGAGCAGGTGGTATGTTTTTTCGATATTCAACCTGTTTCATTTACAATATGATAAGGTCTTAGGTCTTAGTATTCGAGACACCTGGCACACTCACATTACTCCTGGATTACTCCGTTTACTTTAGACCGTCGCTTAATCCTGCCTGTTTATCTCCCTGAATGTTCTTTTTCCCACTCAGACAAACTCTTGGAGAGTAAAGGTTTTATCCAAGCCCATTATATGCCCTGTTTTGAGAATGCTTGGTAAATAACTCGCAGGCATTGTAATGAAAAATAAACGTGGAATTTATTAATGCATGTACATATAGTGTTCTCGCGTTCTGTGCTTGAGTCAAACTTTGTACAGCTATTAGTATTTAAACTAACGGCTAAAACTTGTTTTTTACAATTTTTTTATAACGGGGAAAGCTTGTTGTTGTTGTTAGTGTTATATTAAAGTCATTGAGTGATGAGTTATGAATCGTTTAAGGTCAGGGTTTGGATTTGAAAGCAGGGTTAAGCACTGACTTCAAGAAGGTGGTCGACAAAACACTGACCCCCATTCCATGAACTACCCCCAATGACTACCCTAAAATGGACTATGCCACTGAAGTTAAGTGATTAGGGTTAGGAAAGTGAGTGAATCAGGTTCCATTTAGGGTCCTTATACTGGGAAAACTGACCTAAAACTTCATTCACTCAGTTTCCTAACCCTAATCACTAAACTTCAGCGGTGTAGTCCATTTTAGGGTATGTCCATGAAGTGTGGGTCAGTGTTTTGTCCACCACCCTTCAAGAAGTGTTTATTCAGGTTTGTCACTATATTTACTGTATGTACCAGTATTTGTTTAAAGCAGATAGTAGCAGTTAATCCGAGATACTTGAAGTTTTTCACTTGACTCATGACTCATCGACTCAATTATTTAATTGCCTCTATAATTTCAACTCCTTGACCCATAACGTGGCCTAATTTTAAACCGGCATTTTCTTGGCCTTTACTAGAAACGCCAAAGCTCATTTAGTGCATGTTTTTTTCTAATATAAACACAAAAAATTGTACTGTCAGTCCTCTACCATACCCCCTCCTGAATGCTTAGGCCAATATTACATGGCACAAGGCTAAAGAGAGTGAGAGACATACTAGAAATGCCACACTGACGACTACTGCCAACATATAGCATGATTTGTACCAATACCTTTTTGTGCCAAGGAAGTGGTACATTCATGGTTGTCTTGTTGTAGTCCTCTAAGGGGTGGGAGGCTGAATAGAGGATTTACAGTAAAAGGTCTAAAGGGAATTTTGGCCAGTTCACTCTCTATGGAGATGAAAGGGTTTGAGGCAATTATTCAGTTTTCCCCTTATAACCTAGTTATGGTCAAAAGATACAAATATCAAAATCAATTTGAAATGTCATTTTGAATATAAAATGGGTGTAAAAGCAAATTCTAATCATTTTTTTAAAGATACTCCTTTGTTGTGAAGGATTTTGGTAGAGATCTCTTGACTATCACAATTTGCTTGCATAGGGTTCTATTATCAACCCGTTATCGCTTGATATAAAGAAATGAACTGGCCCCCTTTTTGCTAAAGAGTAATGTATATGATTAAGCGACGGTCTAAAGTAAACGGAGTAATCCAGGAGTAATGTGAGTGTGCCAGGTGTCTCGAATACTAAGACCTACAGCGGTAATTATATTGGCGTGAACACCTAAAATATGTCTGGAATGTTTATTGTGTTGCAACCAATCACAGGTGAGATCTTCACACCACAGAAACCACAGGCAAGGACAGTTTCCGATCGGTCATGGAACAAATTATTTTCGTTTTGTTTAAGGATACAAACTGCCTTATTGTTAGGAATTTAAAACACCGCTGTTCCCCCAAGATCAGTGCCGAGGACCGCATCCAGTA
>CALNXK010000152.1:787500-795000 GCA_942486035.1 Porites lobata
TCATTTCACAATTATAAATTCCCGTAACTATGTGCGTCCTCAAAGCTAATAGTTGAATTATGGGCCAAATTTATATAATCCCGCTTAAATTATCCTTGGAAATGTAAAGAAACCAGGGAGGATGATTACAAAAGGGATAAATTTCCGTTTGATTTTCTTTCTTTTAGACTACTTCTTGTCTGCCGAGAATCCTCTTCAGTGTACTTCTACTTTTCTACTTTAATGTGGTAGTGAACTGCACGGTAAGTATTTTCACATCGATATCATGCATGATCTACTCTCAAATTAAATGCGTCGACATTAAATAGATCTCCTTTTTTACCATTATGCAACTTGTTCTCCATATGTATTTTTTATTTCAATCAGTATTTTACTTTTCCTTTTTAAACTATACTCTGGGGTAGAGCTCACTGCCTCTTGCCCATGCTGACAATCGTCTGTATTTGGTGTTGAATTTGTGAACAGATTGAAGAGTTTGCGCTTCGCTTCACTGAGGAGGGTACAACTGTTAGGGAAGAAATAGACGTCGATGCTGAAGGCAAAACAGAAGTTATACGTGTACCTGCACATAACAACAAAGCACCAATGGATGTGATGAATGACTTCATCTCGGTAAGTAATGTGTGTTAATGAGTCTTATGAACTTGTTAATATTCTGGCATACAAAAAGACTTAACAATAGACTATATTTTCCGTAAAATTCAAAGAAGCAAATATTGCCTAGAATTTTTGTATATATTGTAGCTTGAGGACCGCTAAAAATGTCCAGATGACCGTCCTTTTATATTATGTTCGATTTTCTACGGCCTATAATGTAAATGCCCCACGATTTTCTAAAGGGGTAATTAATTTTCACATTTTCTTCACTCCCCAGGTTAAGCTAAATTTTTAAGAAAAAGAAAATCTACAATTTTGGGATTCGAAAACTTGATCATAGTGGGAGAAAAATTAATAAATTCTAACCTTCGATAAACTTTAAATTACATCTAAAGTTTTGCACAAAAAGGCTAAAAACGACTGAAGTCGGCCCTAGGGTGACCGAACAGGTACAAACTGTAAAGCGCAACTAGTACTCCGGATAGCCTACAAAGTGTTTTCAAAATATTTAGGAGGAAACCGTCGCTGGTTACTCCTGACGAGATTAGGACTACGACTTTTTCAAAATTGGTTTCATGTGTATCAGATACCCTTTTAGTTTGAAGCAAAACTTCAGCTTGAACTTATTGACCCAAAGTTCCGTAGAAGTGAAGATGTCAGGGCATTGAAAGACGGTTGTCAGTGTGAAAGACACGGGATTAAAGGTTCTAGCGAGTTTTTAATGTCGCCAGTTATGCCAATAGTTATTTCGTGAACATCGCGGACGGCGTGCCAGAGATTACTGAACAGATTTATGGAAAAGGGTTTGATGCACATCCTAGCATTCAGGCGATTTTTAATAACAATGAGCAGATCGCTGCGAGAAACAATTTTGCTTTTCAATATACTAATAAAACCCAAGTTGAAGCTTTGTTACTCAAAATCAACTCCCGTAAATCCTGTGGTTATGACGGAATACCACCGCGACTGGTAAAAGAGTCTGCCAACGCGATTGCTGGTCCTATAGCTGCAATAATGAATCACTCGATTAGGACAGGACAGTATCCGTCGCGCTTGAAATTAGGTCAAGTTACTCCTTTATTTAAAAAGGACGATGAACTAAACAAAAGCAATTATCGACCAGTGACCGTATTACCTGCGCTCAATAACGTTTTTGAGAGGCTACTTTCAGCTCAAATGGGCGACTTTTACCAGAACATATTGTCTGAATACATATCTGCCTACAGGAGGCACCATAGCTGTGAGACATCTTTACTTAGGCTGACCGAGGACTGGAGGCGCAGTCTAGACAATAAAGAGATCGTGGCGGTTATATCAATGGATTTGTCAAAGGCTTTCGACACCATACCTCATGCTTTGCTATTAGCAAAACTGAAAGCGTATGGCTTGCACGAATCCAGCTGCGCCCTTATCGGTGACTACTTGACGGATAGAAGGCAGCGAGTGAAAATTGGTGATACTTATTCGGATTGGATGAGTGTGAAGCGGGGCGTGCCTCAAGGCAGCGTCCTGGGGCCCATGTTTTTCAACGTGTTCCTCAACGACCTCATCTTTCACATTAAGTCTGTAAAATTAAACACTTATGCCGATGACTGCCAACTGCACTCATCTGATGTAGACCCAGTAGCCTTGGAACGGCGGATCAATCATGATGTACAAATAGCAAATAAATGGTTCGAAGACAATGGGATGAAAGCAAACCCTGCTAAACATCAAGGGATGGTTCTCGGCAAAACCGATTACCCTTTCTCCTTTTTAACCACAAGATGCCTGGATCTTTTTGGAATATCTCTAGACAATGAACTTAATTTCAAGGATCACATATCCTCTGTATGCAAAAAAAATAAATAATCAGTTCAGTGTCTTCAAAAGATTTGGTAAATAAAGTTTATGTATGTATGTATGTATGTAGTTCGGAAACTATAACGTCGTCGGCTCGTTCGATCGAACTCGAGCCTAATCAAAAAATGGCTCTTCTTTCCGTTTTCTTTCTTTTTTTAAAATTTGGTTAAAAGTCTAATCTATAATGGAGCTTCAGGTTTTATAAGAAAATTAATCAAGTCGATTTGTCGATATACATCAATCCCGTTAACCATTTCTTTGTTTTTATTCTTTCAGGGTTTGACAGTTCGTCGTCTTCCATTATCTAAAGAATGTTATGTGTCTAAGTTGGACCCAACTTTACCCACCCCGCAGAAACTGAAGCTTGACATGGAACTGGTATGTTTTGTTTTTTCGTACGTAATGACTACAATATATTTAACCACACACTCTATAATCAAAGAAAAAAGGGGGGACACTATAGTGTTGAGCCCCGTTATAAAACATTGCACCAATCTGACTATTGAACTGATGAGTCAATAAAGCCTAAATAAATAATACAAGAGTTTTGTCAATACGGTCTACTGCAGTGGCGGCGGAGCGAAAGAAAAAGTGGTGGTGGTGGTGGGGGGGGGGGGGGGGGCGGTTGGGCGAGTGGCTCAAAAAAAAATTGGACTGCCCATTTTTGCCCAAACACCCCCTCCCCTTCCCCACCAGCACCACCAATTATAAGCTATAATACGCGGCCTTTATCTTTTAATTAAGGCGCCGACAACATCTTGGACCCCTAGGATGCAATCTTCAATGGTGCCGACAACAAAAACTACATAGGATAGCCTTCCACAGAGGGATGAGGGGGTGAGGTAGTGCAGATATCAAAATGAAACGTCCCAATCCAACCGGCTACGTACGTTGTTTCTTCTTTTAAACAGACGAGTGGACGTTTACTTGAACTCTCCAAAATAGTGTTTTTGGTCCTTAGGAGTTGACCGTGGTAAAATATAAGAAGTTATTTATTATTCTATAAAAGTGAGGGGGGGGAGGGGCTGAAGCCCCCCCCCCCCCAGCTCCCCCGCTTCAGCCGCCGGGAGTACCGACCTTCTAGGGAAATTGAAAAAAGTTCGAGATCGGTAATTCGAAGCAAATGACCGGAAATAAGGAAAGAAGCAAATGGATACATGGAGAAAGAATGCAAACTTCACTTCAAGGCAGCGTGGGGGGAAATAGATTTACTTTTTTAAAAGAAAATAAAGCAACAAAGCTTGATATATATATGGGGATGGACAATGAATTGAACTGGAGTGACATAAAAGTAAACACAAAGAATTAACACTGTTTTTTATAAATAAGTTCAATGTTTGGGACTTCAGTACACTGTTTTTTTCCGACTTGTCAGGCGAGTTAGCGAGGGTAAAATTATACAGAAACTCTTAAAAGAAAGAAAAATTACCTCGAGTGAGCGGGATGTTCGAGTTAGCGAGGATCGAGTTACCGAAGGTAAAATTACAGTAAATGTATAAGGCGAATCGACTTTGGTTCGAGTTAGCGAGGGTCCAAGTTATCGGGAGTCAACTGTATTTAATGAAAAAAAAAACCAGGAAGTTCAAGATATTTTGTCTTTTTTAATGTAAGAGACCGTCCCTTAGAACTTCCTCTTTAAGTGTCTGCTTTTTAGTAAGGGTATCGGCTTAATACAGGTTTCACTGAATGCGTCCGTGGGGTACTCAAGAAACTTTTAAACTTGAAGGATCCGCTCCCAGTTCCGACCCCCTAAACTTTTATGCCATTTTTGATAGAAAATAGTACACCCTTTACACATGCATACCTACAGACATGAAATCTGCTTGGCTTGTCATTTTCATGTACCGTTAAACAAATGGTAAAGAGCGTCTTTTAATGTATTTTTAAAATACCTTAGTGAAAAAGTTTTAGAGACCCCTCCCCCTCCCCTGCATAAAGTTTACTATAGGTCGAGAAGAAATGCTTATAAAAAATTCCATGACTTAAATAGCTATTGATCAACAGTTTTAAAGCTCCAGTAATTGTGCAAAACACAAATATTTGATAAGTTGTCCATTAACAGAAATATATGCTAAATAAATCTGTTCCGTCAGCAGATTAACTTCTCTAGTCTACTGCATTTTTAACCTCAATTATTTTCTGATTTGAAAGGCAATAAAGCAAACTTTGTCAGATGAGAAAACAAGAAAAGAAACGGCCATAAGTGTATTGGGCTTTGCAGACCGATTGGCATTGCCGCAGAAGATTCTGGACTTTTGTGGTAGTCTTCCCATCTACGAAGTCGAAGAAGTGTCAGTAGAGGCCATGAACGCAACTCTTTACAGCGTGCAAGGTAAAGGAAAAAAAACTGAATATAAATGACCATGACTCATCGGCTGCAAAACTGACTAAACGTATACCACTAAACGTATCCGGTTATTGTTTGAAACGGAGGCTCCGTTTCGGTTAGTTATCGCTGGCAACACACGAAAAGTCCCTCTTGGCAAAAGCGACAGATTTGTAATAACATGAACAACAAATGTTGTTTCTTTTAAAAAGGAACAGTTTATGACCTTTCAGTCTCTCAAACTATGTGGCTCATAGCGAGATGCCCGACCTGAAAACAGGCCTAGAATCCACCTTTCTTGAGGCCAGAATCGGTTGTCTAGGACAAAATCACTTTAACTAAACACTCACTAAGCGTTTTTCTGCTTGACCACAATAGCGTTATAACACGAGCTCCGCGACATATTACCTGAATTCTTTCTGTCAACAACATCAGGAAATCACACAATTAACCGCGTTCGTGGTACTGATAAAACTATACACAACCAACCAGGCACAATATTTCCACACTGGCGAAATATCATCAAATTACTCTCGCTCAATAACTCTCGCTTTCTCCACATAAATCATCATCACGTCCAATGTTTCCTGAGGCAGTCGATTTATTCAAGATCCCGGATGTAGATGAGCCGTTTTGAAAGGGACTCATCATAGAGGCCGGCCCTCGAAACAATTTTTAACTAAGTCTCTGGCCTGGTCACAAACCAGCATCAATTTTGCTCTCGCCGAATAGATTTAACTCCTACAAACTACTTTTTGAGGCCAGAGACTTGTCACCGCCCACATCAAAGCCCGCAATATGATGCCTTTCCTTCTCAAGCCCGAGATCAGTGTTTCACCCGTTTAGCCAAAATAAGACGAAATACGGTATCAAACATATTGGGCGAGGGCAGACTTTGCTAATCGTGAGACTTGTTCGTCCTTCATAAGGCTTAATGATGCCTTCCGGAAAACTTTGCTGCGGGTGACCAGAAAGAAATCTAGAAAATTAACTGATCACGGAAAGCAACTTCTACCGCCCGCGCTGATTTCAAATGTAGTAGTGTTTTATAACACGGGGAGAATTATGACAAATGATAGGTAGGGGAGGAGGGGATAGGGAACGATGTAAACAGCATTATAAACACATTTTTTTGTCTACTGCAGCTTGTTAGGGTTTTTTGTACTGAAAACATCTTTAAAAAAAATGTTCTCGTACTGAACAAGGCTCAAATGAGACTGCTGTTAAAAAATCCTGGAGGTACCTTTTTCACAAACCCAGACAGATAAATGAATGACAAAAAGATCTACAACAAACGTCCTGACATGTCTTGCTGTTTAATACAGACGTTTCGCCCTTCGGGCTTCTTCAATGTATTTACAAAATCAGAACCTGGATAAAGAATACACAATTTGAAATAGCTATCTATATATATTGGAGGTGAAAATAAGGTTACGGAATACGTTAAATGAAAGCAAGACATTGAAAGATTAAGAATGAAACGGTAAAAAACAATAAGTGGCAGGTGGAAAAAATTATGTCATTGCCGAAACACAACAGGTTCCCCAATCGGGGCCTCTGAATCAAATCAAAGGGATTAACATAACGTAATCCTAAAGGCCACACCACGTGAGGATTTTAACAGATATTTTGCATTGTGTTTTATTTGTTTCCATTGAAGGTATGGCCCGTCAGAAACGCCATTCACTGTCTTCACGATCATCATGCACAACAAGTCAGAGTGGAACAATAGAGTATTGCATGGATACTTACCAAATAATTCCTCGCGAAGCGAGGCGCGGAGCGCCGAGCGAAGTGAGTTTATAATCTCGTCGCGCGCGAAGCGCGCGCAGTGTGTGAACCGCGCGTGGGTCCTAGCGAGCTGCAAGGTCGCAGATTTCATCTTTATTTGTATATATCCGATGGTGTTCGCCATGACGTCATACAGTAGTTGACGTCACGGCGCATTTTTGTTTCTGGGCAACATTCGACTGAAAGCAATTTCAAATTCCCATCAATGACCAAAGCACTCATGAAGAGCTGTGTTTTCGTCGTCTGCAAAACAATGTTTACTATCGGTGAATCTCAAGCCATTTCTCATGCAAACAGAACAGCAAACACAAGAATGCCGAATTGTCAATCCTCACAGGGGAAGATATGACACCGAAAAATCCTCTGGAGCGAAGAACGCCGACTTGAAATTCAACGGCGCAAGCAACAAAGATGGATGGAGATGGTAGCAACAAACAGCGGAGCAGAGAGAACATCACTCAATGAATTTCAAATGCTAAAGTTCTTTAAGAGCAAATGGAAGCGATTTTGGATAATTAGCCTTATAAACATATGATAATTAGCCTTATAAACATATGTGCGAACATCGCGGTAACAAAACACGTTTTGCTCGCAGACGAGTTTGTACCGTATCGTCCTAGACTGTTGAGCTTCCATTCTCTACATGTAAATGCGATGAAATGCATTTACGTTTTCACTGTCCAAACTGCTGTCATTCTTCTGAAAAATATCTTTGAATTCACGTTTAATAAGGCTCGAAGGTTTTAATAATAAAATTTCGACAAACCAGCTTGTGTGTTCCACGTGGACTAGTGGTAAAGCTTCGGCCCAGAACATCGTAGGTCTCGGGTTCGATTCCAGACAAAACCTTTTTCTCTTCGCTTCTTTTCTTTTCTTCTTTTTTTACTTTTTCTTTTCGTTTAGTTTTCATTTTAGGTATAACAGTTTTGTTACGTTTTTATATA
>CALNXK010000152.1:800000-807500 GCA_942486035.1 Porites lobata
GCTTGTGAAAAACAGAATATACCGTAGTCATTTCTAAGTTTGTAATCTAAGCGGGGCAGAGAGTCAGTTGTTCCAAAAAAGTCACTCTCAGGCTATTCAAAGACATTCACAAGTCGATTTCTTGGAGTGCAAAGAAGAGACAACTTACAGGTAATATTATTATTAGGCCAAGATGGTTCGTTTCTCACAGAGCGCGAAAATCACACTTAGAAAGGAAAAGACGAGGAAAAATAGCGAGAGCAAGGAAAGTACTATAAGATTAAAATGACGTATTGATACTTCACATTTGCACTGTTGAGCTGTTCTTGAATCATAGTTTATCAGTTTCAGATATCTCCTCTTAAGAGCCAATGTCGGAAAATATCGAGAATCTCAAATCAGTTCCAAAAATTCCAATTTTGGCTGATACCACCCAAACATCCCTTTAGGGGAACTATTTCAAGAAACGATATTAAGAAATCCCCAAGCGCTTTTCATTTTGAGAATTTTAGAAAAGTTCCAAAATTCGCAAAAAATACATTTTTTAATTCGGGAAACGGGTGCAAATTTCAACAGATTTCAACGAAACAGTACAAGCGCGCAAAAGCTCCTACTGACTTGATATTGCGCATGTATTTAGCAGACATCCACAGCTTCAAGACCCCGTAAAAAGGTTTTGCAAAATAACTATTTTGATATAGCTTCTGGCTTTTATTGTGTGCGCTCTGATTGTGTGTTGTTTTGGCAGTCAAAATAACGCCCAACTTCAACCGTCAAAAGTCGATCCTGGTATGTCACAAATTGAAAAAACTACTATACCAAACGAAAGACCTGTTATTTTTTTAATTACACCTGAAGTTTTAGCTCTGCGAATTTAAACGCGTGCGAGTAATAAAATTTCAACTTGTGCCCCCCAAGTCGCCTGTCCGCGACAAGAACGGGAATGTAAACAAAGGAAAACATATGCAAATTGAGGAGAACTTGCCCCTCAAAGCGCAAAAAATTGATGGAATTCTGTTACCTTAACAGGTATTTCTATCTGAGAGACTAATAAAACGAAATTATCCGTCCAATCAATAATAATAAAAAGGTATAAAAAGGGCTGGAGGGCTAGGGTCATGAAATCGCCTCGGATGCATCGGAACTCGTGTGTATGGTTCCGGAGGTAAAAAAGCTTCTAAAGAAGCTTTCAAAATGCACCATGGAGCAAGCAAATAATGTCAGTAAAAGTAGACTGATATTTTGAGGTATGATAGAAATGAACCATTGCAAGTTTATTTTTACAAGTGACCCTTAAAATTACAAGAGATAAGAAATAAAATGACAGAGGCGGGCCGGCCATCGACAGTTCCATTTTAAAAGGTCCGTCCCTTGGCTATCGTACTCAATGTTAAGTCCAAAAAACCGAAACAAGATTCAACGAAATAAAGCATATATTACAATAATCTTTAAAAAGTATAACGCTAACTTGAGAATTAGATTTCCCGCATCGCAAAGTTTTAATTATGTAAATATCAGGAATGTTTACTTACTGATCTTATGTCGTGTTCCCGGGGAGGGTCCTCCCTTATGAGAGGCTAATAGGGATGTGCCGCTTGATGGGGTCGCATTTTCACGACTGGATTGACTATAATGGGGTCGCATTTTCAATAGAGTTTACTAGAATGGGGTCGCACATTAACTGATTTTTGGGGTAAGACAGTTCTTCATATTAGCAATTAGCAAACGTACCAGAATGTTTGTACTGTTGGTAAGGTAGATACATAAATAGAAAGTGACTAAGTTGGGATCGCAAAAATTACATTTTTGCCCCAAGGTGACTGACATGGGGTCTATAATTGGCCACAGAATAGACTATAATGGGGTAGGGGCTCTAAGAGGCCAGCGGCACATACCCAGCAAAAATTGACCCAAGTAGCCCCCCCGGGGTCGTGTTACATGTTCCAAGTTCCGCAGGAGAAGAGTAAAACCCTCCGTCTTGTTTATACATTTCATAAAAAAAGACTAACTTATTTGTTTACTAGAACTATAGATAGGGAGTTAATAATCCTCCCATAAACACAGAAAACGAAGAAGCCAATTCATCTCGTTTTTTTGGTGTTGTGTTACCTGTCACATTTTTCAAGTCACGTGCTTTGCTGTACACGGTTTGTGAAAATGAAATACAAAACATATTATTTAGTTATTTCTTTTAAGATAGTCACCTGCAAAACATCGCACAATTGTCAATGAATAAAGAAGGACTGTGCAATCAAAACTAACAGAATCTCCTGGAGCACCCAAGCCATCTCCGTTTAAATTTTCATTAACAAACACATCATCTTGTATTCAGAATTTCCCGTTTTTTCCAGTATGCAAGGAAAAATGCTGAAAAAATACTTAATGCACGCCGAGTAGCCTTAAAAATACTCCCGCATTGGCCTAACAAAGTTCAAGCAAGGGAAATGTCAACGAAAAAGTATTCTTCGACTTGCGGCTCTAAAATACTCCACCCCCCATAACTTTTGTAATGGTCCGTCTCTTACAACTAAAGTATTTGAGATTTTCGTAGGCTCGATTACCAGCAGTTGCTTAGGAAATGAGCCCGCGCTCCTCCCCCAAAAAGTCTCTTCTCAGAGAGGAGGGAGCGGCTAAGCAGTTGTCCCTTTCGTAAACGGTCACTGCCATTTTTAAGACACTTAGAAAATTTTTGATCTGTTATTGAGAGTGTTTCTATTAGAAAGAAAGAAAATCGGAACCCACGGTCAAACCCCACGGTACCTTTCGTATCCTAATCTCTCTCCCTTACCTCTCTACTTTTTGACTACCACATCGACGCGCCAAAATTCCGAAAAATTTAACAATAGCAGCGGCCCAAACCGAGCCTAAGATCTCCACTTATTTTTCTTTACTTTCGTAAAATATCAGTTAAAAAACGACTGACAGATTGGCGCCAAGTAAAAAACGGGGACAGGACTTAGTCCCGGGAGGGGGGTCCCTATACAAGCCATATAGGTATGTGCCGTCCCAGCGGGTAGGGTTTTTGGGCCTTTTTGGTCTGAAAACGGGTATACACTTTGCCCAGTTTGGTATGGAATCGGGTATGGTTTTCGAAGGAACTACGGGAGTGTATGAAAGTTTTTATCGTTTCAATTCCAAATGAGAACGAAAGAAAGATAATTATGCGAATTCGAGATGGATTTAATTTTTTTTTGCTTACGCTTTAATCTAAGTAATGATAACATAATTTTTACCTAAAGGCCAGGTCTGAAAACGGGTATGGATTTTAGTGGTCGGGTCTGAAAACGGGTGTGGAAAATGACATTTTTTGGTCTGGAGTAGGGTCAGAATTAGGAGAAACGGGCGGCACACCCCCACCAAGAATTTTCAGGAGTACCTCCCCCCCCGGACTAGCGTCACCTATCCAGTGCTCAATTTCAGCCTTGGCTTTGGCATCCACAATTACTGATGGCTTCTTTGAGCAACTTCAGGTATGGAGCTTTACGGCGAATTGGTTGATCGGGAATGTCAAGATTGAGGCCTTGACAAATCACCTGAAGCAACGAAACCTTCAAGCTCTTTAATGTGTCTTCTTCTGCCATGGCACAGATGTTGTACTGGTCAAAAACAATGGGATGTTGGAGTGTGACAGAAGCCATCACTTGGTCTCTGGCCGTGGAAAAGTTTATTTCATCTTCAATGGCGGTAAGGTCGGCTTCATGGGTGAGGGTCTGTTGGCGAGTTGTCGCGGAAAGGCGAGAGAAATATGAAGATATCTGCTGAGAGGTCAGAAATTCAGCTGATTTAAAAAGCCGCTCGCCATTCGAACCATGGGCACGTCTCATATCACGTGCTACAAGACTTGCGTCAACTTTCCGTCCAGTGGACTGACCAATGTTGAATTTAGCAGTGAGGTAGGCCTTCTGCTTTTCACTAAAACGGTACGCCTTCTTAGCTGGTCGCAACGCCCATCCCTCTGTTAATCGTTCTCTGGATTGTTTGTTTGCAACGCTGGTGGTTTTTAAGGTTGGCACGACACCGACACCCTCTTCTAAAACCTGCTGATAGCCAAGCTTAGCAAGATCCATAAGAGTGTGTTTTTCCAAGGACCGTATGCATTTCTCAGAGGACAGATGTTTCGTTAATGCCAAATGTCTTTGGAAAACCCTTGTACATCCACTCTCGGGGCAAGTGTATAAACCATGGTTGGTCTGACTCTCCTGTACGTCACTGGAACTCTCTCTTGTTTTGGGAGACTCGTCGTCGTCAACATGCTTTTTCTCTTTATGGCCGAAAGACTTGAATTTCCCCGGAGAAAATGTAGATTCTAGCCACCTGTTTTCGGATTCTGTAAATAGGGAAATTTATAAGTGTCAAAACGACACTGGGTAAACAAATAAATTCAGTGTAGAGATAGATATTATTTTATTGTGTTTCAGTTTTAGGAGCTTTGCATGTATTGCTATATTGCTATTATTTTTTCCATTGCTCTTATTGCTTTTGAGTTGATCTTCCCGGTTACGGAGGGGTTTCTTAGTTATCCTTAAGTTTTTTTAATGAAAATTTAAAATAGTCGAGGGTCCCAAATACAAACAACAAAAACATTGATTTCTTTTCCTCTGCCAATGTCATATGCCCTCCATGCTTTGATACCACCTTCTGTAAACTCAAAGTTGTTGAGTTTACTGACATTGTGGATCTTCGCTGGTTCGCTGATTGGTGATGCCGTTGTGATTGCATCCAGACACGCTTCGCGGACGCCATCAATTCCTCCATGTGAGACAAGAGCGTCTTTTAATTGAGTGGCATTCGTGACATCATGGCCTTCATTGATGAAAATGCGCACGTGAGCCTTACATGTGGCCGCAAGGCGATCTGCAGCTCCCTTACCGCCTTGTGGATCACTGAAATCAATGCGTCTAATCTGGACTCCTGTAGAACTCGAAACTACAGGGCACGCAAGGATCGTTGCGGACGAGTGATAGCATCCAACGTTGTCCTGCCGAAAATAGGCCTTCGTTACGTTTGGATACTCGGATTTGACAGAGCGAAGCACATCCTGCATGATTGATATCACAGAGGTACTGTCCTGACTGCATGACTGGATGATGTGAACATATCCTTGCCACTGTAACTGACTGTCAGATCTTCTATAGACCACGGAAATGTCCCAAGATATGCCACGCTTCCCGAACCAGTCAGACTGCGATTCTCGGTACCTCTGTGGAAGAAACTTCATTGCCCAGTCGTTGACAATGAGTACTGTCTCATTGTCAAGAAGGTCAAGAAAGTCCAGTCGCGGTTGGTCTTGGTTAAATGATCGTAATATGTGGCACTGCCATGAACGGATGGCAAGCTTCGATGACTGCATAATGTAAGTCGCTTCTTCACGCTCGTCATCAGACGAAAAATGGCAACAGTTAATGCGACTGTCAATTTCCCTTAAAATTTCGTTTAGCGCTTCACACTGCTCACAGATATCTTCGTGATTGTGTTGGCACTGCACCTGGTAGTCTGGATCGCTAGCATCGCTCAATGAAAACGCTACACAGTGATCTGGTATGCTAGCTTCCTTCTCCAAATGCACCTGCAAGCAAATCAATTCATTGCAAAAGCAATAAGCCTCATTTAATCAACTTATTTCGGGCGATCACCTACACTCCACAACAGCGGTTCATATTTTTTGCGCCTGTATGTGCTTGCTACCCAAGTTATACGCTTTTCACACAAACGCTTTCCCACATGGGATGAGGATATAGCGATACTCAAGCTTACCTCACCTATTGATATAATTAATGTGCCAACAAGAAGTGCATTACCCTGGGTACCAGGGTTTTTTCCGCGCGCGGAGGGCCTGCGGGAATCCTCGGCGTCGGCCAACGGCCGAAGTCTTGAGAAAAATGCGGCTCTACAGAAACCGGAAACCAGGCAAGAAAAGTCTCTCCCAGGGTAGAAGCGCTTTGTTTCTTGTAACAAAAGACCATTTTGTTTCACTCGTTACAAATTACAATGTTTGTAAACAGTGATGTCTCCTAGTATCTTCTAGGTAACTAACGATTAGGCGGGAGCTGAGGTGAAATGTACCTATACTTATCAATACTCCAAATTTATTAATGCATTAACCATCAAATTTTTCTGTTTACTTAAAACATACCTTGTAGTCTCCTTTTAGATAAAGCTTAGCAGCTTTGAGCGACTCGATCATTCGTCTTTCCCAATCCATGTCGCTTTCCACTTCATTTATTTTACGCACCAGTGATATCAGGTCATCAAATGCTCGTGTACCATCCGCGGCATAGTAATCGAGTCCCTGAAGAGACTTTCTTACTGACGCACTGCATTGAGACAAAATGCGCAACATCGTGCTTTGACTAAAAGGCTTAAAGCCAGTCTCTTCACAGTACTGAGTATATTGACGCACGATTCGTTGAGGTATCATGGTTCTTATCACGTTGGGGACTTTAATGACTTCACCCGTCGAAAGAGTCAACTGTTTCTGTCCGAACGGGAGATCTTGTACTAAGTGTGGGCTTGTGATAAAGCACAGAAAATGATGTAACTGTTTTAGATCTACTTTTATTCTTGTTGACACCCGAGGAGGTACAGGTGCGCCTCGACCAAACTGAAGGCGGTGCAGATTTGCCATAGAGTACCGGTACCTTGTTAGCCCTGGAATGAAGGTGGCTAAAATTTTAAAACCAGCAACACCAGTCATTACAGAAAGGATTTGTCGGCGGGTATCCCAGCTATCGGCGTTATTATACGCTTCTGTTAGGGCTTCTAGGTAACGCTGATCTGCTTGTGAGATATCTTCAATACCAAGCAACTTGTTCATGGAAGCTGTTGATGTGATGGCTCTCCAAATAAGGCCAGCATCTTCGGGAGAAATTGTTTTTAGCACTGCAGCTACGATGTCGCTTGATCTTCTTGTATACCTTTGTTTAGTGGATTCACTGCAACTGCTAAAGTCCAACCATTTTCTTTGAAGCGGCGGTATATTCCAAGCCACCAAGAACTCATTCAGAAGGCTACGCTGCATTTCTGCGGCTGTTGCTTGAGAGGGAACAATTTCATCGCTTTGAGTAGACGTTGTGCTCCTGGTTTCAGGGCTTAAAAAGGTCTCATCGGCAATTTCTAACTTGCTTAATGCACCAAAGGACAGCACTAGAGACATCACTGTCTGCAGATGTCGACTCCTCAGTTTCCTACACATTTAAAATAAATAACAAATTAGAGAATCCTTTTAATTCCCATTACAGTTTAAACCGGTTTTTTCGATTTTGTAAGGATAAGAGGATAATACAGTTTGAAAAAAAAAAAACGCATCGAAGACGCAGGTGAACAATTTGCTCGTTTGATGGCACTTTATTCACAGGTTTTTGCTTCTTTAAGTTTGATTGGGTTGAAGTTCAGCCTTTCAGACTCGGCCGAATTCACCTTCCTCAGTCTGCCTAAAATCATTTCTTTTGGTGCTTCATGCGTTACAGGAACTGGCTTACGCTTAGTGGCAACCTCGACTCGACCTCAGTAATTCTCAATTGA
>CALNXK010000152.1:812500-847500 GCA_942486035.1 Porites lobata
TCTTGAACCTTGTTTAGCATCTTTGATCTTTGAACTTGTATTGATCATGGTAAGATGTTGAATGCAAAGACGGAGTCTAAATCGTGACATAACGGTTAAAATAAAAACTTGAATGCTTAAAATAAAACTTGATTTCTGTGAAGATTTAACGCCATAGGACTCAGAGCCTCCGAATTGCAAGTCCAGCGCTCTAACTAACCTGCCTTCATTACGTCTTATCATTTCTGGTAGGTCAGCTTCAAAAGACACCAGAGTTGAATTTACCACCGTTCGTCCATGATAGGTGTATTTGTGCAACTAAGTGAGAGTTGATCTGAAAATTCTCTATGTAGCCACGAGAGACTGCGAGTTTTTTCCTGTTCTTTATTTTTTTCATGTTTTGCGTTGCGTAAAGTTAGTTTAATTAGTGCCTTTGTTATCGCGCTTGAAGTAGTCTTTTGTTAGCCTTTTTTCATATGCGTATTCTTTCTGTATTCTAGTCTCGGCGTTGCGTTACGTAATCGTTATTGTCAATTTTTGTAAGTTCGTTAGGTTCATTATTTTCAGTCCAGTTTAGTATAAAGTCTTGTTTTTGGTTCATGTAAATCAGTCGCTTAGTTGTATCCGGAGTTGCCGTACAGATCTTGTAAGTATAGTTTTTTCTGTAATTTTTGCTCGTTTTCTTAGTCATTTGTTGTACTTTAAGTTATCGTTTTTGTAAGGCTTTCGGTCCGCGTTTATTAATTCTGTATTTTCTTTTTTCTTTGCTGTAATTGTTCTAGTGAATCGAGAAGTAAAAAGTCGAAGAAGAAAGTAAAGTATCGAGAAGTAAAAAGTCGAATTCAAACAGTACGAGAGTGTTTTTTACATGCATTCAAAGATCTGATAGTGGATGTCATGTTTTCCGGAGTTGATCGGGAGTGGCAAAGAAGACGCAGTTTCCATTCTAAAGATGCTTTAGACAGCCTGCGACTGAAAAATTCAAGAGCTGGGTACTTGTCGAGAATAACCAAGTTGTACCGAGAAACTGAAGAACTCTTAAATGACTCAAAGAATGTCAATGAAGTTTCGGAGAAATTATTGGACATTGACGAAGCCTTTGCTCGCTTCGAGAAGGCGCATTACGATTACATTGCTACTTTATCTGGAAACTTAGAAGAATGGGAAAGCGAAGCACGTTATTTTAAAGAACATTGCAACCGAAAGATGAATTTTGAATCAAGAATTGAACAATGGATTCATAGCGTAAAGGTGCCAGTTGTAACTCACGAAGATATAGACACACAGCCTGAAGATGTCGTCAGCACCGCGCATTTATCTATTAGACAGCTGAAGGCCAAGCAAGCGTTAGCTCATTTAAAGCTGAAACAGTTAACGCAAAAGCAAGAATTATTACGTCAGGAGGAAGAGACTAAATTAAAGTTAGAAGTTTTGGAGGCACAGTATGAAGTCCAAAAAACAGACCTGCAAGTTAAGTTGTTGCAAGATGAAGATATCGATTACCCTAATCTTCTGGAGGTGTTTAAAGAGCTGAATCCGTTTGATAAAGGAGTTGAAGGACGAGCTACCATCGGCTATAAGCAGGAAGACCCTGAGCCCAGAGGCGGACAGAAATCAATTGAATCCAAACGTTCACAGTCACAGTTGAATCCCAATGCGCTAGAATTCAAAGATCTACCAGCCAGATCCAGCACAGCCTCCTCTGTTTCAGAAAACGAATATATTTTGCCTGAAGAATTTATAGGAAAGATGGCGTTAACCATAAAGCAGGGGTTTGCGTTGCCGAAGAAGGAGTTGGCAATCTTTGATGGTAATCCCCTCGAGTACTGGAATTTTATTAAATCGTTTGAAACAAGCATCGTCTCTAATGCAGCTAGCGAAAGCGAGAAGCTGATGTACCTTCTTCAGTACACATCGGGTGTAGCAAAGGACACGATCAAATGTTGTTTGTACAAGGATCCTTCCCTAGGATATCAAGCTGCAAGAAAGCTACTTGAAGAACGGTTCGGACATCCTTTCAGAATTGCCTCGCAGTACGTGACCAAGCTAACAGAAGGTCCTCCTCTGAAGCCTTCAGATCGTACAGGATTATTAGCATTTGCTGACCAGTTAAAGGATTGCGAAAATACACTTGAATCTATTGGCTACCTGGATGAAATCAACAGCGCCGACAACCTAAGAAGAATTGTTCAGAGGCTGCCGTTTCATCTCAGGACTAAATTTGTTGAAGTAGCAGATCAAATCCAGGAAGCAGGTCAAAGAACGAACATTAGTCACATTGCAGAATTTGTCAAAGTCAAGGCGAGAGCTGCAAATAACCCTGTGTTTGGTTGCGTGATAGACGACGCACGAGGCAGATCGGATAGTCAGAGACGTAAGCCTAATCCTAAAAGAGCTACATTGCCCGATGAGCGCGGTAACGCATTCAGTACTCAAGAGATCGATTTCAGAGAAGGACGGTTGAGTTCACCTGGTCACAAAGAAGCCCCATCTACGAGATATGCAGTCTGCCCGGTATGCAATGCAGCTCACCCCTTAGCAAAATGCAAGGTTTTTATAGAGAAGAATTTCGAAGAACGTCTACAAGTGATGAGGAAAGCGCAGTTATGCCATAATTGCTTCAAGTACGGCCACATTGCAGTGGGATGCTTAGCAAGGAGTACATGTGAAGTCCAAGGTTGTAAGAGACGACACCATACTTTACTTCACCCTCCGCCCTCACAGCAATCAGTTGAAAACAGAACCAGAGTCTCGGTTGAACAAGGAACCCAAGTAAGCAATGGCACGCCGTTATCAAGTGGACAGACTAACAGTACCTCAACAGGAGGGGGAAAGGTTTGCCTGAGGGTGGTCCCTGTGAAAGTCCGAAGTCGCGATGCAGACAAGGTAGTGGAAACGTACGCACTTCTAGACAGCGGTTCAGATATCTCCTTATGCGACAAAACGCTAGCGAGGGAGCTTGGAGTTCGAGGGCAAGAAAAAACATTCTTCCTGACAACTCAAGAAAGAGAAGACAGCCCAAGAGTTGGTCGTGAGATCAGCCTAACCGTAGAGTCACTTGATGGTACTGACAAGGTTGAAGTTAAAAGACTATGGACTGTTGATAGACTGAACGCCTCACGCCGAAGTATCCCATCAGAGCAAGATACAAAACAGTGGCCTCACCTTGAAGACATAAAGTTACAAAGTATTAGCGAGAAAGAAGTCCGATTAATCGTAGGCACTAACGCGCCAGAGGCCTTCTGGGTATTAGAAGAAAGGCGTGGTAATAGAGGAGAGCCATATGCCATTCGAACACCTCTTGGTTGGACACTCATGGGCCCAGTGGGACGCATCGATTGCCAAGAACGCCATCTGAATGTTAACTTTGTTCGCTTAGAGGAGTCCGCGAGAAAAGATTGTCTCATGCAGCAAGTCGAAAGGTTCTGGGCCATAGAGAATTACGGCTTGGCGGGTGACTCTAACGTGTGCATGTCAGTGGAAGACAAGAAAGCTCTTGCAATCATGGAACGATCTGTGAAACTTGATCAAGGTCATTATCAGGTGGCGCTTCCCTGGAGACAGTACCCACCATTCCTGCCTTATAATCGGCCCATGGCAGAACGAAGGCTTCAAGTACTGAAGAGAAGGTTTCTACAAGATGAGAAACTCTTTGAAAGTTACAAGACCACCATGGAGGAGTACATTACTAAGGGACACGCAAGAAAGGTACCGTGTAACGAGGTTCATGTAGACGACAAGCGGCCGCTGTGGTATTTACCTCACCACCCTGTGCTCAACAAGCCTGGAAAAACCAGAGTAGTCTTCGACTGTGCAGCCAAGTACGGAGGAACATCTCTTAACGATCAGCTTCTTACTGGACCGGACTTGACTAATTCTATAGTTGGCGTGTTGATGAGATTCCGGGAAGAACGAGTCGCGTTATTAGCTGACATCGAGTGCATGTTCCATCAAGTTAGAGTACCACCAGACGACCAAGACGCGTTTAGATTCCTCTGGTGGCCGGATGGTGACTTGAATCAGCAACCAGTCGATCATCGTATGGAAGTTCATTTGTTTGGTGCAACGTCGTCACCGAGTTGTTGCAACTTCGCTTTGAAAAGGACAGCAGAAGATAATAAAGACGAATTCCCGGAAGAAGTGGTCAGGACAGTCAAAAGAAACTTTTACGTCGATGACTGCCTCAAGTCGGTTAAATCTGCAAAAAACGGTGTGGAATTGGTGCATCAGCTAAGAAGCATTCTGTCCAAAGGAGGATTTCGATTAACTAAATGGCTGAGTAACAGTTCAGAGGTCTTGGACTGCATTCCGCGAGTTGAGAGAGCCCCGTCAGTACTTGACCTTGACCTGGACAAAGTAAACCCACCGATCCAACGGACGTTGGGGCTCAAGTGGGATTTAGAGAAACACGAGTTTACTTTCAAGGTTACCCTAAGAGACAGACCAAATACCCGTCGGGGAATACTCAGCATGATGAGCTCCGTTTATGATCCACTTGGGTTGGTCGCTCCAGTTGTTCTAACGGCAAAGAAGTTGTTGCAGGATCTTTGTAAAAAGAAAATTGGATGGGACGACCCAATCAGTGATGAAGATGGTGAAAGATGGGAGAAATGGAAGAGTCAATTACCCAGTCTCTCTCGGATCTCTGTTGGAAGATGCATTAAGCCGTTGTACTTTGGAGACTTGAAATTTGCCGAGTTGCACAACTTCGCAGACGTGTCGCAGATAGCATATGGAGCGGTCTCGTATCTCAGAATGGTAGACGTTGAAGATAGAATCCATTGCACATTTCTTATTGGAAAATCTCGCCTGGCACACCTGAAACCTATGACTGTACCGAGATTGGAACTGTCCGCGGCAGTCTTAGCTGTTCAGTTAGACAAGTCTGTTCGAGAGGAATTGGACGTTCCGATTACACAATCAACATATTGGTCAGACTCCACCTGTGTGTTGCAGTACATCAGAAATCAGTCGAAGAGATTTCACACGTTTGTAGCAAACAGACTCTCAGTTATTCACGAGAACTCAGCCCCCAACCAGTGGAGACACATAAGTTCCGAGCTCAACCCGGCTGATGAAGTTAGTAGAGGTCTCACAGTAGAAGAGATGTGTACAAACAGCAAGTGGCTAAATGGTCCTCAGTTTCTATCCAGGAGAGATGAATTTTGGCCTCGTGATCCTACACTTCATGAACCGGAGTTATCCGATGACGATCCAGAGATCAAACGTGCTCAGTCTAACAGCCAATCATCATCTGGCCATCAAAGTGGAGATATTCTTTCAAGTTTGATCGAGCGCCATTCATCATGGGAAAGATTAAAGAGGGCAGTGGCCTGGTTACATAGATTTAGAACGTGGTTCATTGAGCGATACAGTCGAAGACCAATCAGTACCAAGTTAAGAGTAGTGTAAATAGAAGAGTCCTGTCGGTAGACGAAATGAAGGAAGCTGAAAAGGAGATTATCAAGCACACACAGAGAATTTCATTTCCCGAAGTCATCCAGGCCTTGCAAAGGATTGGTTCATTACAGCACTCGCGTCAGGCAACTTTCGAGCTGAAGAACCTAAAGATGGCTGGGCATATACGCAAACTTCATCCGTTGCTGGACGAGATGGGAATTCTAAGAGTTGGAGGACGACTGGAAAACGCTCTAATCGACTACGATACAAAGCATCCAATCATTCTGCCTTACCGAGATCACGTGACAGATTTAATCATCTCGCAGCATCATCAGAAAACCGGTCATCTGGGTCAAGAGTACGTTTTGTCCAGCCTGCGCCACCAGTATTGGGTTTTTAAAGGACGATCAGCTGTGCGTCGTGTGATCAGTGGCTGTTTTCTGTACAAGAAACTTGGTGCCGTGCGTGGGGAACAGCTTATGGGTGATCTTCCAAAGGAAAGACTGATGTCCGAAGAACCGCCGTTTACTCATGTGGGGGTGGATTATTTTGGTCCTATTTATGTGCGCCAAGGACGTTCAAACGTGAAACTTTACGGTTGCCTTTTCACCTGCCTTGCTGTTAGAGCCGTCCACATCGAAGTTGTACATTCCCTAGACACCGACGGCTTTATAAACGCCTTGCGAAGATTTGTCAGTTTGAGGGGATGTCCAACTACCATCATCAGTGACAATGGTACAAACGTTCGTGCAGGGGAGAAAGAGCTCCGAGAGTCGTTAAGTGAATGGAATCAAACAAGGATTTATGACTTTCTTCGCCAGAAAAAGATCATCTGGAAATTTAATCCCCCAGGAGCATCACATATGGGTGGAGCGTGGGAGAGGATCATTAGATCAATTCGTAAAATCCTTAAAGCCTTGCTGGGACAACAACTCGTCACTGATGAAATGCTGCAAACCCTCATGGCCGAAGTTGTAGGTATTTTGAACAGCCGACCTTTGACACCAGTGAGTAGCGACCCTAAGGACCTAGAACCTCTCACGCCGAATCATCTGCTGTTATTGAGATCGAATCCAAGTTTGCCCGTTGGTTCCTTTGGCAAGGAAGATAGTTACAGCAAGCGCCGATGGCGACAGGTGCAGTACATCTCAGACATATTCTGGAAGCGCTGGCTAAAGGAGTATTTGCCAACCCTACAAGAAAGAGAAAAGTGGATGAAGCCTCGTCGTAGCTTGGAGATCGGAGATCTAGTATTGATTGCAGATGAAAATGTCCATCGCGGAAAATGGCCGTTAGGCAAAGTTGTTGATGTCTTTCGCGGAAAAGACGGATATGTCAGATCAGCAAAGGTTAAGACGAGTCTAACCGTTCTTACAAGGCCAGTAACAAAGTTATGCTTCCTTGAAGGACAGAGAGCGCCACATTGAATTTAGAAAAAAAAACGAACCCTTTTTTTCTCCAGAAGCTGTGAAAAGGAATTTATTTCATCACTACTAAGAATTCTATTTAAGGATCGCGGACTCACGCTCGTGCCTAGGTAGCGACTCTATTAATGAACTTTAAAGAGACTTGGATAGTTCATTGGGGCGGGCATGTAGCCACGAGAGACTGCGAGTTTTTTCCTGTTCTTTATTTTTTTTCATGTTTTGCGTTGCGTAAAGTTAGTTTAATTAGTGCCTTTGTTATCGCGCTTGGAGTAGTCTTTTGTTAGCCTTTTTTCATACGCGTATTCTTTCTGTATTCTAGTCTCGGCGTTGCGTTACGTAATCGTTATTGTCAATTTTTGTAAGTTCGTTAGGTTCATTATTTTCAGTCCAGTTTAGTATAAAGTCTTATTTTTGGTTCATGTAAATCAGTCGCTTAGTTGTATCCGGAGTTGCCGGACAGATCTTGTAAGTATAGTTTTTTCTGTAATTTTTGCTCGTTTTCTTAGTCATTTGTTGTACTTTAAGTTATCGTTTTTGTAAGGCTTTCGGTCCGCGTTTATTAATTCTGTATTTTCTTTTTTCTTTGCTGTAATTGTTCTAGTGAATCGAGAAGTAAAAAGTCGAAGAAGAAAGTAAAGTATCGAGAAGTAAAAAGTCGAATTCAAACAGTACGAGAGTGTTTTTTACACTCTATATTTGCAGGAATGATAATAAATAAGCCGGAAAATAATTTTAACAAATCCGCATTGTCCCTTACCAAAAAGTCGCACTGATACACTGTAAAACCAAAAAAAATAAGTGAAAAAAATTTCAACGTTGGTCCTCCGTTTATGCATACTTCCTTCAGCATTAAAGATGAAAATAAACCACAGGTCTATTTGTGCGAATGACTCAGCGGTGAGCTGATCTGAAAAGTTCAGTATATTTGCATGCCCTAAAAGGTAAAGATACGTACAAATATACTCTAAAATGCCAGTGAAAAAGTAAGAAGAAAATTTCTTATAATGATAATTACTTCCTTCAGCGATAAGCGAACTTCCAGTTACATGCCTTGCCATTATACGTGATGTGATTGTCTTTCTCCACGTTCACGTTCACGGACACGTCAAACAAAGCCGGTTTAGCTGATACAGGAATGGCATGTCAGTCAAAGTACTGAAACGGTGGAAATAAGAGAGTTTGCGAATTGACTTTCGACCAAAGATCGATCCTTACAGCCGGCTCTAACTTTCACTCTCCATTAGGAAATAATGGTAAGTGTAAACTTTCATCCCCATTAGGATTTTTTTGCTTACTTAACAAGAAACGCTTAATATTTCCAGAGTACATTCTAAGTGCTTCTGTGAATCGAATTATTTGTTAGGAAATCTGTGTCATTTGTTACTCATTCATGTAGATAGATTTATTTTGAAACATTTCGATCTCGACTCATTGCATTTCTTATATGGCCCTTGATATGAGCTTGGCTACGAGTTTCAGAGGGTTACTCCGTCTTTTTAATATACAGTCGACTCCCGATAACTCGAACCTTCAAGGGAAATCGAAAATAGTTCGGGTTATCGGGAGCTCGAAGAAAATGGCCGGGAGTAAGAAAAAAACAGTTTTTACTGCACAGTGAAGATTTTAATCACACTTAGTATAGAAATGTTAAGTGCAAATGGAAAGATACCTCTAGATTATAAATCAGAACGTAACGCAGTAACAAAACATTTCCTAAATAGAGCATGGGTTTTACTGTTTTAGGAAGTAAAGCTTTTTCCCATAGATTTGTAACAAACAATATCAGCCTCCACTAGTAAACTATATGCGTACAACCCGCCAATGGGAAATTCAAAATTCAATGTTGCGGACGCCAGTACACTGTTCTTTCCCGACTTTTTAAGCGCTCAAAACATGGTTCGAGTTATCGAGGGTAAAATTATATAGAAATGATCTGACTGGAAACAAAAATTACTTCGAGTTAGCGGGAGGTTCGAGTTAGCGAGGGTTCGAGTTATCGGGAGTCAACTGTGTATCATTACACGTATTTCTATTTTTCTCTGGCGCCTTCAAATCATCAAGGTTTGACACCTAATGCGTGCTGTATTTTGTCCGTTGATCTAAATAGATCCCTCTTCACTTAAACATAAACAAGTGTTCATGTATCACCTTGCAGCCTATATTGATATTGTCTCAAACAAGTTTAGGGGGGAAGAGAAATATGGAAATGTAATTGTTATAAATAGATATTCCTTAAATTATCCTTAGAGAAGTAGAGAGGATAAAGTTTCCGTTATTTTCTTTCAGGCTACATCGCGTCTGCCAAAACTCCTCTTATGTGCCGTTTTTCTTTTCATCATCGCTTTGCATTGTATGGTGAGTGCTGTTCAGTGCTTTCATGCATCATGTATATAATCTGTCGAACGGATTTACTGTCAGAAGTAAAAGAGTTCTCAGTTATGATCTTCACTTTATAATAAACATAAGTTTAAATATTTTGTTCGTCTATTTCCATGTCCTAAAGATAAGGAAATAGGAAAATTTCGTTACTTCCGCCTTTTCAAATCACTTATTAAAAACATTGAGACATTTTTTTTCCTTGGATACTTTTCAATCGGATCGTTTTCACTGTCACGCAACAAAAAAGTAAATTGGAAACCGTCCTGTGGAAGAAACCAAGAAAATGAAATGTTATAAAGGACTAAAATATAAACGTTCAGTCCAAGTTTCAGGTCTTTGTGGCCCACAGTTTCTGAGTTATTTGCCGAAACGTTCCATGCACCTTTGTAGAGCTTTGTATGGAGACGCCATATTGAGGTACCGTTTTGGTCCACCAATATGCCCTCCGGAAATCAACAAAAACATCTAGACTTCACTTTTTCTATAAAAGCTCCTTCTTTTCAATCGAGAACTAGCATACGTGCGCATAAACATATCTTCTAATTTTTGAAATGGTTATACTGCTGAAAATCAAGAGGAGAGACTTTTTTCAACGAGACAGCATTCCTATTTTGGTGTCACGCACCGTAAAAACTCGGAAGATCAAATTGCTGTATTTTCGAAATGAAATATGCTACGGGAATGGAAACTTGTACAAAGATTCACTTTTTGTTTATCTTCAACCTAGCGTAAATAAGAATTCGTAAAACGTCGCTATTAATTGATTTTACAATTTGATGACGTCACTGTGAAAACCATCTCTATAGGCTGAAAGATATGCATTTCAGTTCACTGAGGAGAGTGAATCTGTCAGGGAAGAAATAGATGTGGATCTTGACAATCGAACAGAATTAATCAGAGTTCCTGGACATAATAATAAAGCACCAATGGAAGTGATGAATGACTTCGTCGAGGTAAGTTATTTTGTTTGCTTTAAGGGACTGACCATTTGACTTTTGAGGGGCGTATGGTTGATTTCAGAAGGAAATAACCTGTAGACTGATTTCAAGGGGAAATGATTCTTGCAAGGAAATAGCTGGCGAGAAAAAATTGCCACACTGAAAAAATTTCTTTCAAAGCATATAAACTGAGCTCAAATAGTCGGTCCCTAAGCAAGGACGTTTTTGAGCGACGTACGTCAACTGGAAACAAGAGCCGCTTTCACCCTTCCAATCTGCCATAACGCTTTCAAATTTGTATTCCTAAGTGACTTTAGTCTTATGAAGACGATTTGGTCGAAACGGTTGGGCACAACCACTGCACTAGACTGAAAACAGACCACTTGGGGTTAACGCACGTCGCTCAAAAACGTCTTTGCTTTTGTTTTCAATTCAAAGACCAAGGACTAGAATCATGCATTCACTCTTTTCATTTATTTTCTTCCCTCAGGGTCTGACAGCTCGTCGTCTTCCATTATCTAAAGAATGTTACGTGTCTAAGTTGGACCCAGCTTTACCTACCCCAGAGAAGCTGAAGCTTGACATGGAACTGGTATGTTTGCTTGTCAAATCTAGTGTAACGTATCAAGGGTAACATTTCACCAGAAATTACCTATTGCCTTTGTTCTCAATTCTGACAGAAAAGTCTTTTTGTGGATTGTATACGCGAGTTTTCAAGATTAATCATGAACTACTAAGAAGAGTAATAACATTGTATAATTAACAATTATTCCACGAGGGCGCGTTGGATATGAGATGATAGATAGCCAACGAGGCGCGAAGCGCCGAGTTCGCTATAATCATCTCATATCCAACAAGTGCGAGTGGAATAATTGTTTTATGAAAAACGCCCACAAAATCTCGTTGGCACTAGAACAACCAAACCGGAAAACACAAGGGACTTCCGCTATTCACATGTCACAAGTCTATCAAAACTGTCAGAGGGTCTGAATGGGGGGTCCACTTGTCGCTTGTTGGTTAAAATTTAGTTCCTTTGTCGGTAGTCGGTTAAAATTTTCGATCTTTGTCGGTTGTAGGTTAATCTCAGTTAATAAGTAAAAATGCATGTTAATTATTAATATTGGTTATGCTTTTCCCTCAGTTTCAAGACTTTGATCCCTATAAAACATGTAAAAATTGTAAAAATGCATCATTTGATTGAACTTAAACTTCATTATGCAACTTGATAGTGTATTTCACCAAATCTTTTATTGCAAATGCGAACTTGGCTTCCCTGTTGATTACAGGGCACTATAAAAAGTAATGAAGAGAGGTTAATCGGACACAGAGGGAAATGCCCACTCTAACCTTTTGGATACGTAAATTATTTTTGGTGAAAAACTGCAAGGGGTGACAGGTTGCACATCTATACCGGCGTGAAACCGTGTGTTGACCTTTAATATTTTGGCTCTAACAAGTATGTTCTTTGCCACTGGTTTGGGAGTTTTCCTTTCTTGTAGGAAATAAGGGGTGGTTCTTTAAAAAATTAGCGAAGTAGCGGTTGGTTTTGTATGATATTCCACTTTTCCATTAAAGCTTCTTTTACAGTAGACACTAAGGGCTGGTATTGTGTCACGAAAGGCAACATTTCTTTCCTTCCTTGTTCAGTTTTGTTTTGTTTTTTGTTTGCGCGGACTTCGGTTTCTGTGAGTTTCATTTATTTCTGATTGCAATTTGTCTTTCAAATTGTGTTGGTAGCCTCTGTTCATCATCAACAATCAAGCGTTCTTTTGAATTTTGAAACACTTTCCTCAAACTCTTTTGACAAATCGGTGGGTGATAAGGGGCAAAATGTGTGCTGGAAGGTTTCCGTAGTCTTTACATCAAGGATAACTTTTTCGTTTAATCTTGTGCCTTTGTATACAACTGTGTCTAAAATCATTGTCTCAGTGAATTTCGGTGGTGAATTTAATAGTAGGATCATGTAAGTTTGCTTCTTCGAAGAAAGTTACGATGTCTGGTCTAAAGACGGTTTAGCTTAGACTTTGTGTTTCAATGTATGACATGAAAATGTTGGCAGAGGAAACTGCTGTCTTTGTGCCCATCGCGGTACGGTGGGTTTGTAGGTAGAGCTTTCCATTGATCTGGAAAGAATTTTCTTCGAGGGTTAGTCTAATCATTTCTCGCATTTAATGTGTAGGACTAGGCGGGTTGTAGAAATTTTTGGCATACGTTCTGCAAGTCCGATTTCAATATCCTCGTTTTGTGGTATATTTGTAAAAACACTTCTGACGTGGTATCTTTGGTTACTTACTAGAAAGGTAGAAAAAATACAATATACTCTTCTTTCTGAAAAAATGTAGATAATGTCGGTCCATGTCGGTAATCGGTTAATAATTTTCCTGTCGGTAGTCGGTAATTTTTTCGCGTTTTGTCGGTAGTCGGTAATATTTTTTGCCGTTTGTCGCTAGTCGGTTAACCCCATTCACACCCTCCTGTCAACGCGCGAACGGACTCGCCTGGACTGCGTAAATGGAAAATCAAAACATTGTAGCGATGAACATTAGTTTTTTTACAAACTCATCGGGATTCTAGGATTTTACACAGCAGAACAGCTAAAAAAACCTGGCAGATAATGTGAAGGAAAAGAATTTTTAAGTGACAGCAGTCGAAATTACTGTGAATTTGGATTTTCGGTGCAGTTATAAAAGTAAGAACAACGGAGAAAAACTATTACCTCGGTCGCTTGTTATGAAGTTGTTTGAAGCCACAAGCTGGTTTTGCTGAACGAGAAAAGAAGCTATACTGCCGCCTCGATTGCTCCAGTGAATGGCTGCATAGCCTGTATTTGTAGCTGGTTACTTGTGATTTATATTCTTGATGTCGGATAAACAAGCCGCAGTTATCTATCGGCGAGTGACTCGATCGGCGAATGGCTTCGCGATCATGAAGAAACAACACTTGTCTTCTTTCGTAGCTGGTCAAGGTACTTTAGTTCCATGTGTTTTCATGTGTTTTTCGACAAACTTTCAAACAAGCTCCTGTGGCTTTTTTGTTTGTTTTTGTCTTTTTTCTTTCGATGAAATTGCATTTCTAGTATTCTAAGAAATGAATCAAGACAATTTGATTCGGGCGCCGTTCTATCCTTCTCGAAAAAAAATCTCAGCTAACTTCCAATTTTAAACTGACGCGTACACCGACCATATATGGAGAGCATGGTATAATAGCTCATATACCATAACGGCTAAGCCAATCAAAATGCTAGAATTGCATTATCCAATGATTCAGTTTTTAATAATTATATATAGATACAAAGGCATGAATACGCGTCAATGACCAGACGTTTTCAATAGTGTTGATAAATTTCTAGTAACAATTGATTCAACATTTTCTGCAAAAAAAGTAAACCTTTCATTCAAATTAAAGGCAACACAGCAACCATTGTCCGATGAGAAAGTAATAAAGGAAACAGCCACAAGAATCTTGGGCTTTGCAGATCGGTTAGCATTACCGCAGAGGATTCTGGACTTTTGTGGCAGTCTTCCCATCTACGAAGTTGAAGAAGTGCCAGTGGAGGCAATAAACGCGTCTATGCGAGGTACACGAAAACAAACCTTACATATAATCATAACACAAACTCTGAAATGACCCTTCCCCCTCCCTCCCGCTAACTTCTTAAAAAAGTTCAAGGATACCGCACTGTGAGAGAACGCGCCTCCTTAGCTCTGATGTAGCTTGATGTGGCTTGCGATCGCGAAGTGATGCGAAGCCATATATAATAAGGTCTGGGTGTTCCGAAAGGTGTTTTTCCTCTTTAAAAAAAACCCGGTGTTTTATTAATGGTACATACGGCATTTTGCTGCATATTGTTTGTGTATTGTCTCTTTGTTTGTTTGTTTGTTTGCTGTTTGTTTTTTCTAACTGTAGAAAAGACTCAGCATTCTGTCCCAAAGATTTCGCCTCATTATCGTAATATTTTTCAGGCTATAACTACATGCACTTAGTACTTGCAAGTTCTTGCAAACATTTAAATATCTAACTGTTCATAGTATATACTAATGTCTAAAATGCTTGCAATCTCACAACTGGTTTTGGCTACTTTGAATCCCAATGCACGACACGATCTATGGGACCCAGCAACCCATCATAGGGACCATAAAGGTTATTGATTATCGATTTTCAACTTTAGAATTTATCTTGGCATAATTTAGGACACTATTTTAAGTTTTGATTTTGGATGTTATTTCAGTTCATTGTCCCCAAAAACCTTATCGGATAAATACTCAAATAAAGTTCATTTATTCACTGATTCATTGCCGTCTTCATTCACTGCCGACGAAATTATTCATAAAAAAATTGTTTGAAGGTAATTAAATGCCAAATCATGACGTCACAACGAATGTCATAGACAGGATGAGCTTACAGAAGTGAATTTTTGAGTTCAAAGTCAAATTTAAATCATGTTATAAAGAACTTAAGAACGGACGTATAACTGGCTACAAGTTTAGCATACAAATTTTGGACCTTAACTGCCTCCTTCACAGGCTTTTCCACGGATTAGTAGTGGGGGGATACAGAAAAAAACAAAGGGCACGATCGTTCACTTGGATCACGGGTTCTCTTTTCGCGAATAAATTGCAATGTTGCATGTTAGGATATTGGTTCCTTTCATTGCTTCAACAAACTGAACTTATCACATATACGAAGGTAATAGCGCGCAATCACACAAAACGAATTGTAACTAGAATCAGTAGAACTTAAGAGACGGTCCGTGTAAGAAACGACCACTCAAATTTCCGCGGAAAACAGAATTCCTTCATTTTTTTCTGCGACATAATTAGCCCATTCTATTAACAAAAATCGAATTTGTTTGGTTCATAGTGCTTTTTAAAAAAAATTTGGGCGGCGATTCGCCTGGGCGGTCCAAAGCTGTCATGATCGTCTTTTTTAAGGTCAAATTTAAGCGTTTTGTTCAAGGCTCGCAAAAATTTCGCATTTATCCAAATAGCATAAAACAAAAGTATGATTTTAATTCATGCTTCCTTTATTCAAAAAAGGCAAAATATTTAAATTCTGACCCCACAAATAGGAATGATGATGTCTTGAAAATACCACGTAAAGCGTCCTTGAAAAAAAGGCGCGGTTATCCTAGTTTTGAAATGAGCTTTTTTCAAAAGTCTGACGTTATCTGGAGTCTTGGTCACTATCCCTGTTCAGTACTAGGGCTAGTGTATCGAAATCAAGAAAAATATTTTTGGGCACTGTTGATTTCGAAGCACAAGAGTTCGAAAAAGTTGGGTAATATTTTACTGTAATTGTGTGTATGACGTAATTTACGCATTTTGGTGATTCCGAACTTTCCCACTGAAAATTAAACCAAGAGAGGAAATATATTAAAAAGTAGCTGTTATTCTTCGAGATAAACTGTGAATAGCTAACAATGCAACTAACTAAATGTTACAAGAAGCTAGGAATTGCGAAGTTTAATAGTCGAAATTATCGATTCCGGCGTAAGTTGTCAGTCGTCTAAGTTTACTTCTAAAAATCTGTTTACAAAATTTCATTGAATTGATCGTAGGTTTTCATGATCAACAAAGAAAGAAAAAGCTTTTCATTCAGGTTAAGCATATAATTATTTGACGAAAGTGAGTCCTGTATAAAAGAATTACACATTTTACTAAAAACACCCGGTAGAATGCAGCCGAAATTCAAATCATCTGAACAGTGTTAATTTCCCGTCACGCTGGCTACGCGTGAATGTCAGTTTTTTTGCTTGTCACGCATATGTACCTTTTTAATACGGTTGACAAAAAAACATGTTCTTTTCTAATTCGACTTTTCAAAAAGTATAAAGGTCTTAAAACGTCTTTTCAAGTTTTTGAAAAATAACTAGCGGTTTGTGCCTTAATGCGGCTGGTTACAGTCACAGCCGTCAAGAAATTCGGACAGGTTCGCTGCAAGAATTTTTTTTCTATCGCGAGAACTAAAAGGAATTTCAAAGTATTTCAACATGTCCTTGAGCATAGCAACGCTAAATGTTTCAAGTTTCTTCTCGTGTGAAAGGTCACGTAAACAGTATGAATCATAGCAGATAGGATGCTTAGGACCAAGGTGGGTGGCCACCTCTTCCAGGACGGCTCGTCTCTCCTGCTCTTCCTGTTCCGCCTGTACGTCTTCATTGAGCGCTTCCCGATGTGCTTTGCTTCTTCGCGAGGCCGCTAGCATCGAAAAAAATCCCTGTACTTGACCCTTAGTGAGCCAATGTTTCCTTTCAAACATCTGAGATCTGTCTGGGTTTCTTGCAGTTCGCATATCTGCTGCCCCTTTTGAGAGATCTGACTTTGATGCCAGTTCTTTTTCCAAGGTCAAATTTCGTTGTTAGGTACTGTTTAACCTCGGTAGGAAAACGCACAGCTTCGTTTCGGGGCTTGTTTAGAGCCCATCCAGTCTGCAAGTCACTGCTCTGGGGAGAGCGACCAGTTTCGTTCTTTTCGTGACGCTCCTCTCCAACTGCTTCAGGCACGCTTCTGATTTCTTCGTCCTTATCAACAGTACGAAATTTCTCCGCCCAGTCTCTTCTGAGCTTGTCATACACCGTATCAGAGTTTCGGCGAACTTGGCTGTGCTCACCAAAATCAAGGTGATTTCTGAGTTCACTGAATTTCTTGAAAACCATGTTACACCCGGGCTCATCAGAACAAGAGAAAAGACCGTTGCATTGTTCATTTTCACTGTTTGTCTCTCTCTTATATACTCGAGCTTCTTTGAGAGGAAAGAAGTTGTCATGCGCAATGAGATCAGTAGGACCTTGAGGTTCAGTTATGACCTCTCGGTAAGGAATAAACCTGCCCAGTCCAACACCATAAGCTCTCCATGCTCTAATTCCTTCCACTTCAAACTTGAAATTGTGATACTTGCTGAAACCTTCTATCCTATGTACTTCGAGTGTCTTTTGAGTCTCATTCATTGCGCACACGGAGGCAGTTGTACTTTGAACAGGGCGTTCTGAAAGCGCTTCACGCATGTCTTTCGCAGAAATATCGTCGGATGCATGATTTCATTGGACAAAGGATTCTATCACAGATATCTTTTCCATACTGCGGCTCGGAAAAGTCATACCGTGCTACTTCAATGCCTACTCGTCTTCCGGCATCTCTAACGGCGGCTAAGAGAAAGTTATTGTGGTAACAGCCTGCTTCGTCACTCCTTAGGTTCACTTGGGTAATCTGGGGATGTTCTTTCTTTACAACCTCAAGTGTGTTTTCGATGATCGAGCATACTGCCTACCAGTCTTGCTGGCAAGAGTCGAAGATATGAGCATACGATTTCAGCTCAATTTTTGCAGAGTCAACATTCTTAGTTATAAAGGTGGAAATATGCCAGCTCAGCCCCCGTTTGCCGAACCATTCAGACTGTTTCTCACGAAATTTTATTTGCAGGAACTTCATGGCCCAGTCCATGATCAGAATGGCTGACTGTGGGTCTTCTGATTTTAGTGCATCTTGTTTCGCTTCCTTCTGATTTATGGAGCGCACAATGTACGTTTTCCACAGCAAGATGTCTGACTGTGCACGGTCAAAGTCGTAAAGGACATCTTCTCGTTGTTCGCAACTGTAAGGCTTCCATGATGACCCTTCAATCGCTAGTCTCACTTCCTTTAGAACATTCTTCAGCCCTTTGCACTGCTCGCAAGTCGATTGATGCTGATGCGGACAAGGATGCTGGAGCTCGGGATCAACAGGATCACTAAGCTCAAACTTTCTGCAGTGGTCTGCCAAGTAGAGTAATGCTGTTGACAGTGCACACGGTAGTCAGTTTTAAGACAGCGTTTAGCATCGCGTAGGCTTTGGCAAATACGTACACACCACTGTTTCCATTCCTCCTTTCTCAAGAGTTTCAGCGAGCGTCTCGATAGTCTGAAAGCCCGCAGCACCATCTGCAGCCCTATTGTCTAATCCCTGGAGCGATTTACGCTGGGACGCTTCTCGAACCTCCAATATTTTAAACAGAGTAGACCTACTAAGTGGCTCGTCACATTGCTCTTTGCAATACTCCAAGTATTGCTCAATCATTGTAGAACTTGTCAGGACCCTAACAACGTTAGGCATCTCAATTCTGTCACCATATTTTCTAGGGCGAGTACCTTGTTACCATATGAAACATCCTGATAAAAGTACGGTTTATTAATGAATTCTACAAAGTGGTCGACCTTCCCCATATCAAGGCGTACGCGATGCTTCGTCTTGATTTTAGGGATGGTCCCAGAGCCGTGCATTTTTGCATGAGAACGGGCTTGCTTTATTTCCCATGTGGGGAGACTTCCGTAAGGTTGGTGAATTTTCTGAAGTTTGGTCATAGGGTATCTATGAGCGTAAAGGCTCAGAATCTGTTTCTTTAAATTCCTGGTCTTCAGGTTCATATAAGCAGTCATGAGTACCACAAGATCATCGGGGGCTGAGCCATCAAATAATTCTCTTTGTACAGACATCATTGACTCGAAGAGCTCCTCCCCGTTACCTGAGGCAATTACATTACATACGTGCAAGCAGTCCTCTTTAGCCTTTTTTACACATTTCAGCTGTTCCCCATCGCTTAAGTTTTGGAATGGAGTTTTAAGCTGATATTTAAGGGGCTCGCGTTCTACTTGTTGTTGTGTAGTAAGACTCGTAATTGTATCCATCGCCTCGTTATACCTGCCAACTGCATCGGTTACCACGGGTGACGTAAAAGAGGCCTCCTCTGACCCTGGAGTCCAGCATGGTGTTATGGGATTCCAGGAAGCTGGCGTTGATTGGTCTTCAAGAAATGGAGTCGAAGTGACCATGCGACCGATGGCTCCCACAGCAGCCTCTTTAGCAGGTCTGCGGAGAATAAAAATGGAAAGGCTGCTACTTAGTTGCCTTGCGATAGGATATCCTGACAGGACAACCGTGTGTGTGTTTTTTATAAAACAACAGCCAAACGACTACCCTCCCGACAGCACCTTTGAAGGAGCACATCTCCCTCAGTTTCCTCAGGGTATAGCCAGTCTGATTTCCGATCTAATTCTTCACTGTGTCTCTTTCTGCACGTTGTGCAAATAGCTAGTAACAAAAAGAAACAAAAAAAAGTTTTGCAACCTGGAAATACTTGTTAAAAAATACTATATTTACTACTAAGTTAATAAAAGAAGCTATATCTTTATGTCCCATCTTGGAAATTATATTATATAGGCTATAAATCAGCGACCAGATTTATGGATGACGCACAGCAAAGAACTATTGCTGTAATGAACTACAAAAACCAAACTATGATCATTTGATATGTTATTTTTTTGGAAATTATTTTCTGGTTGCAAAATACTACCAAATACGGCATCGATCGTTTATCGTTCACAAAATATATGGAATGGGACTTCCCCTCAGTCTACAGTTCGCTTTTAAGTAATTAGATTACGAACGAAAGTATTTAGTTGAAATGTTAAGGAAGACAAACCTTTTAATTCTGATATGTTAATTATAAAATGAAAGCATAAAACAGTTATAGTTGCTAGTCCATAGTACTTACGTGAGCCAACGGGAACGGCTTCTCCAAAGATATTTTTTATTTCCCTTGCAGTCTTGAAATTAATAACATGTGTTCCGGCTATTGCCACTTTCTTCCCGTGATGTTTTGGATACTGACAGGTCTTTGGAGCTTGCCAGTATTTTCCCCAAGTAAATCGATGGACTGGACAAACCGTCAACTTCTTGATCTGATCATCAGTGAGTTCTAACAAACCTGCCCTTGCCGGTATCAGATCCATTTCACAAACATTTTCCCTTGACAGGTGGAGATTCATTAGGTGTGAACTAATGTCAGCGTTGCAACTATTCAAGCACACAAAATCTACACATCCTCGATTACTTTCGCATTTTCCGCCTGTTATTGCGGAAAAAGAACAAAATGCTGCCATTCTATCTGCGAAGGTTATCTCGGCACAATGTAAACACGCTCTACGTTTTGTGTTTCATATTTGCATACGAAATTAAATTAAGTGAACGACGCCAGAAAAATTAACTTAAATTGAATTAAAAACTTGAAGAAATAGTAAACCAGCAAAACATTTTTATTCTTAAAAGTAGCCAGTTTTTTTGTACCTTGTTTATTTTACCTCGTTAAGCCTGATAAGTAGTTTCAGCTTCGATAAAATAACATCTAACATGTTTTGCACTGCGAACTGAAATCTGAAATTGACATCCTCTGAGACACAATATAAACGATGTCGTCTGCACGTAAAAACTTGTGGCTAGAAAATTCGGTACACTGTACCAAAAGTTCTGGTAAACTATTTCTTTTTCTGAATCGTGTCATAACTTTTGAGGTGGTAATTACAAGTTAAATCTATTCATAATGTATTTTAAATTTTTTACCGTTCTAGCCCCTTTATTTCAACGAAATTTCTTAACTGTTTAGCCACAACTTGACATAGCAACATTCACCGGAGCTGTTACTTTTTTTTGTAACATCCCAATTTTAGGACAATACGTAGTGGATTTTAAGATATTCACTGTTTGTCCCCAGCATTAAATTAGGTTTGAAAATATTTGCTCCCTGACAGTAATGATTTTTGGTTTTATAGTGGGAAAGTTCGGAATGAAGAAAATGCGTAAATTACGTCATACGCCCAACTTTATCGAACTCTTGTGCTTCGGAATCAGCAGTGCCCAAAAACGTTTTTCTTGATTTCGATACACTAGCCCTAGTACTGAACAGGGATAGTGACCAAGACTCCAGATAACGTCAGACTTTTGAAAAAAGCTCATTTCAAAACTAGGATAACCGCGCCTTTTTTTCAAGGACGCTTTACGTGGTATTTTCAAAACATCATAATTCCTTTTTTGGGGGTCAGAATTTAAATATTTTGCCTTTTTTGAATAAAGGAAGCATGAATTAAAATCATACTTTTATTTTATGCTATTTGGATAAATGCGAATTTTTTTGCGAGCCTTGAACAAAACGCTTAAATTTGACCTTAAAAAAGACGATCATGACAGCTTTGGACCGTCCAGGCGAATCGCCGCCCAAATTTTTTTTAAAAAGCACTATGAACCAAACAAATTCGATTTTTGTTAATAGAATGGGCTAATTATGTCGCAGAAAAAAAAATGAAGGAATTCTGTTTTCCACGGAAATTTGAGTGGTCGGTTCTTACACGGACCGCCTCTTAACTCCTCTTAACTTAGCCTGTGTTTTTGAAGTTTAACAAATGCCAATTTTAGTAAAATGAAAATGATCATGTGATATGTAGGACTTCACTTAAACTATTTTCCTAGTCCTAGCTCAGGTTAGACTGCCAGCTGCCTCTTTTTCAGTCAGTCGAGTCGACGCGTGGCAACATTAGTACGAGCCAAAGAACGAGGTGAGATGCAAAGCCCTTAATGACTCTTCAATGTTGTTGTGTATTTAGGCCATGGACGAGACAAGCGGCAAGCCTCTAGTATTCGCCGATCATCTTGTACCAACACAAACAGCCACAAGGCAGAAGTTGAGAAGTGCTTAAATGCCGGTAAAAAGCTTCAGCAAGAACGATGCAATTGGTATCCTCATAATTGCTATTACATCATTTTCTGTCGGCGTTCCTATAATGGGTATTATAGCTGTTCTTATTCGGGTCATGTGTACAAGAGTTATTGTTGTCATTATACTTGCAGTTTTGATTATTATGATGAACCGTGCATGGATCATTCCAGCTCAGATTATCCTGAAGCTTGTTAACTTTAGACAATTTTGTTCAAGCAAAAGTTTAAAGTATCAGTCTGGTGGTTTGCATCTGATACTAATTGCACTAGAAAAAGTAATGACATCTCATCATGTTAACGAATTTGCTGGGCACCCTCGCTAAACTGACAAAAGCAGTAGTTACTCGATTTGATAATTAAATAACAATTATTCACCGAGGCCGCGAAGCGGCGAGGTAAATTGCCACTACTAGCCACCGACACTGAGGTGAATAATTGTTTTAGTATATACTAAAACAGTGAGATAATTGAGCACAAAAATGGTGATTTTTAACTCATTTACTGTTGCCAACGATTACAATTTTGGCGCGCGATGACCGAACGGCCGAGGTCATCGCTTTTTCTTGGCGACAAACTTTTGAAGGCGTTTGTTTAGCTCTTGCGGGTAAGTTTCTTCAAAAGGAGTTGTGAATTGTTTTTGTATTTAAAATCATTCTGTAAAAAATATTATTAAATTTAGTTTTAAGCTTATTTACGAACACGTCAACTAAATAAAGTAACGCTAGACTTAAGCTTAATTTGCATTTGTAAACAAAAAACTTTTTCACCGGTTTTATCGATAAATTCAACTCAAAAAGACAAAGCTCTACCTGTTAAAACTTCCAAACCGAACTTCGTCACGTTCTTCATTAATTTTGGGAATAGCTTGCTTGATTAGTAGTGAAGTTTCTTGGTTTGTGACGGCAGCAAACCGGGAAGGCATTTTGCTCTAAACTTACGTGAGTTTGGCGTCGCTCGCTCGGAGGAACCGGAGGTGAATCAGTGAATAGTGCAGAATATTCACTGATTGAGTAGCCAATCAGAGCGCGCGAAAAACACTATCCACTGTTTTAGTTTCTACTAAAAGGGATTATTAAAGGGGCTGTGTCACGGCTATCTTATGTTATTATTCCCAATTACGCTTCCTTATGGGCTATGGAACTAAACATAAACGAAGAATAAACTACTTACAAGCGTCAAAATCACAATTTCTTGTCCAACAAATATACTTCCAAAGCATTGTACCAAACGTTACAAACAACTGAAAAGACTTCAAAAATCCATAATTTCAATCCTTTTTTATCTTCTTTAAGTTTGTCTCTCCGGTATCCGTGCCTTCTTTAATATACTGTGCCAGGAGTCCAAACATAGGCTCCTGACTGTGCTACTAATACCTTCCTGTAATGTTTTTAGCGATTATTTGACTTACGTATGTTTCACTCAATTTGATGGCAGCTCTCACTGATTGAATCTTGATAAAATTCATGACACAGCTCCTTTAAGGCCATTCTTTTATATATACTTGACAAAGTTATTGCTCATTTGGCACAAATATGGGTTTAATAGGTCGTTTAAACGGAGGCTAGAATGTTAAAAGCATGAATGTGAACTACGACATGGTTTTTATTACGAAAATTTTATAGAGGTCTATTGCAGTTTCTTAGTGTTGAGCGCGAGTGCAATCAACAGTTATGCAAGTGGCGTGAACTAAAACCGAAAAAAATTGTAAAGACACGAAAAGTTACCAAAACCAGAACACTATGCCTAACAATAGTTCGGCAACGCCAATAATTACAACCGGATTTATGAAGAACTTGCGAGCAGACAGACCAAAAGATAACCAAGAGAAGTTAGTAGTGCCTCGGACAGCTATTAGTTTCCTGAAGCCAAGGGCGTATAGCCAGCTTTTCGACTAGTTGTAGGCCTGGCTGACTTTCATTTCCACATATCCTGAAAACTGTACACATGGCTAGTGCGCACTGACCTCTTCAACACTTTGAGGTCTCAATCAAGCTTTTTAGCCGGCACCCCAACAATACGCACTTTATTACAAGCGGTAGGGAGCTCGTATTTCGTCCCTGCCCACAACGGCCTGCTTAACGGAGAACAACATTCCTTTCCCATTGTTTTATTTGCGTGGTGAATGACCAATCAACAGTTTTGAAATAAAGTGTTGACAGGCTAAACACGATTCATAAGCTTGTGGTGATGTAAAAACGTGACCCTAGAGTTACCGTTTCCCTTCTTTTCTTTCCATGCAGTGCACAGAGTATTCTAAACTCTGACTAAATCTTACTTTTGCCGCTCCAAGTCTAACATTTATTAGAGGTCATAAAGCTTTCCCGGTGTTTCATGCAGTAATTATCGGGTTACCCTCCGGCCAAGGTCAACTTTCCAGAATTTGGAAAGTACAATGTGATTGGTAAAGCTTGGGGAGGGAATGTTGCTTTCCGTTGAGCAGGCGTTTGTGGGGGGGGGAAGCTCTCCTAAAAAACGCCTGCATGGGAGGCTGGTCCGGCCACCCTTTGTATCCTTTCTCCCAAAAACAAAAGAAAGTTCTGTTCTCCTCCGAGTTCCTAGCAGCCAACTCCCTATGGTTAATACCTAACGTTTTAATAATAATTTTATTAATAGGCTCAGTTTTTTTTCAAATATGAAGTAACAATTTAAGGTATTAATGCATTTTTAATGTTAATTTCAATATTTGTACCGAATTTTAAGCTTTTTAACTCTTCCAGCTTTTTCATGTAAGTGTTCTTAATTTTTTTGCATGTATTTTTGGTTAAAACATAATAAAGACCTTATTATTGCATTGTAGAACCTCAGGCTTATTAAAAGGTTAACATTGCCTGGTAAATTACCCTTGGGAGCAAGAAACAACAAGTTCCTAAAGGTCCCAAAGGAGTCCTTACATTTGAGTCCCTTAATTTCCGTAATAGTCACTGTTCCTTTTTTACCTACTTTCGTGAGCAGCACCTCCTCGGAATTTCGTTACATACCAACTTAAATTGTTTTCTTCCCCACGGACACAAGCTTTCCCCATTCTTTCCAGATAGATATATCCTTATTATTTGGGCGTGGCCCAAATAGAGTAATGGCAACGGCTTGTTTTGACGCAAATGTGCAATAGGCACGCAATACGTGCTAACGTAAACAAGGCAAGTAAACAAGCGAAGCGAGGCAAATGTCTGCCATGCGAACGTCTTGTACAAGGTATTAAAGAGGCATGTGGGAAAGAAAGCTCTGCTAGCACACGGCACTTAATAGCACTTTTACGAACTCAAAAGTTAATCTGAATCTTCAGTATTTTTGCCTCATCCAAATTTTAGAAGTCTGAAGTCCAGGGATGAAATCTATCAAAAATATTTGGAATATTAACGTCGGGTTTTGGTCACATTAAGATCACAAGCAACGAGCCTTGAACACAGAAACTCAAAAAAACGGATCGAAATCCACCAATCACAAATCATAAACAATGACCTTTTGAACCCGTTGAAGAAAACTTTCGTTTCCTAAGAGGTCCGCTAAGATGATTGACGTCTGACATTTTTTTGACGAGAGGATCGAAATGCACCAATCATAGAAAGACAGTTTTAATTGCGTGTTTCCTAAGAGGTCATCTGAATTTGCTGTTTTCTTTATTTTATGTCCATTTTCTTTTCTTTATTTTGTGATTGGTCGATTTTGTTAGGTCGAGTGGATAATCCAATCAGGGACGATTTGGATCTCGTTTGATCCGAAATTTTTCGAAGCAGAAGTGAGAAGCAGTTTGGATAACATTTGGCCGCGGCGTTTCGAGGAACGTGTTAATATATTGTTCAATCATGTTATCCAGGGTTAAACTTACAATTGCACACACTGTTCGCGGTAGGCCCACACTAAAAAATAACACTGAGTGTTTTCAGAATGGGCTGGTCCGCGAACTCAAAGAAAAACAAAGGAAATTATCAAGACATTCAATGACATCAAAGACTCATGGACCCCACAGACGTAATAACAAATCGCAATATCAGGAGTGTACGTGTAAAATGGATAAGAGTTTGAACAGAGGAATGTTGAACAAGTTTGAGAGTCGCAAGATTTGTGTAGCTGGTTATCAGTGTGACAATAGTGATTTTGATTTTTGCATTGCGGAACACAGCGAGTTGCGTGTGATAAAAATCTGTTCCGATGAAGGGAGAGACGATTGTCAACAATTGAAACCAAAAGGGACGGAGGCTTCTTTTGGAACTACTGTGATAACTGCCACAATTCTTTTTATTATTTCAATTTTGTCAGAGCAGGGTGACGGTTAATGAACTTTTTTTTGTATTGCGTGTTGTGTTTTTTCATCTGTATGTTGTGACGCGGTACATGTACGATGCTGTGCGTCGAGATTTTGCATCATCAGGAAGTTTTGTGTTAGAGTGTTTTGATGGCAGCGAGGTGCATGACGACAAGAGAAGGTAATGAGCTAATTGTACAGAAGGAAAATTGTGTTGTGGAGAAGAAGCTGAATTGAGATCTCGTCGTGGGAAATTTATTTATAACAGAACTTACAATTTCGTTGTTTAAATCAGGTTAGTCAATTATATTGTCGGCATGAACGGCATAGCTTTTACTTGTTGTGCTATATCTTTCAAAACTATTGATCGATTCTAGCCCAAAAACTCTCAAAGCAGCGGTTTAAATGTTAAAGCCCGTTGCTGGTTGAAATCGTCTCTTGTTTGTTTTCAAACGATTTAGGATGGATCGAATCGACTTTGGATCGATTATTATTTTATCAGCTTGTGGTATGAACGAAACGTTTTTCTTCTCGATAAAGTTCACTCAACAAATTTAGAAAGATTTACTTGACTTTTCATATGTGGAACGAACTGACTTTTTTGTGGAACGAACTGACTATTTTATGGAACGATCTGACTATTGATTGGAACTATCTAACTTGGAACGATGTCAACGATCTGACCATGGAACGAAATGACCGGTTACCGTCATGCCCCTGGCAGACTACCGATGAACAAATTAAAATCTTTGTTAAAGAAAACACGGAAAGTGACACTTTTTGTATCGAAGAGTATTCGGAAAAATACACCATTGTCGTCTGAAATTCATTGTTACGCTAAAAATAGAAAAGGTTTACAGAAGTAACTGTAACAGCATGAGGTTTTTACTTAAGGGGCAACTCCAAAACTAGTTCGGGAACGAGGGAAGGTGTATCTGTCGTCTAAGCATCCGCAGAGCACAGGCGATTTAGGTGGAATGAGATATCCAAATAGGCTTCTAAGTAAGAATTTGCCCCTCTGTACAAGTAATTATCCATTTTATAGTGCTTAAAACAGTTTGAATCACCGGGTTAATTTTGGCCAATTTAAGCTTTGTACTGATATAGAGAAGAATCCAGGACCTTCAGTTTATGTAGATGCTACAAAAACAATTAATGCTCCATACTGTCAAGGAAATGTTACAGGATTTGGGGAAAATGGTGGACAACGATGTGTCGCAATGAGTCTGTGCGCTTTAATTTACAGTAAGATAACAAAGATTACTTCAGTTGATGATATGACTCAAATAATGATTGTTGGTATTCAATTATATTCTAGTCTGTCACTGCTTGCAAGACAATCTATGTTAATGTTAACAGAATTGCCAGGAATGGTTGCAGAGTTTGAGCAATTTTTCCACCTTGAATACATGCAGTGGCAGTTACACTTGTAACATCCATCACTACTGTCTATGCCACTCACAGGTTACAGCATTTGAAACACTCTTGGCACTGAACTACAACTCATTCATTTTAACGGTGGCAATTATTGGTGTTGGTATCTACAGCATTGAGGCTGGGGGATATAATGTATTTGATTCTCATGCAGAGATATGTATCATAACAGTCATAGTGAAGGGACATGTGTATTGTTGGAAATACCATCCATGCATAAATTAGTACAATATTTTCAGACTCTACATAGGAATGAGGATATATATGAACTTAAAGGTGTACATATTGCCACCTTTGAACCTCATCTTTTCTCAAGCAATGTTGAAAATTGTAGTAGATCAAATGTTAATAGTTACCAATGTTCCTAATGTGTTACTCTCTTATTAATCATTGTGGATAATAGTTGGACTCAAGGAACTTTATTTGCCTTTGTTAGTAACCGGAATACACTGTACTAAGTGATGAGTGTGAAAACACATCTGTCAGTATCAGTGGAGCTGAGATAAACCTTACTCTCCGGGCTGTAACCACTTATGTCCTATGTTGCAATTTGGCTCTAAGCATGTCTGCATTGAAGATGTGCACATTTTCAAACATTGTCGTGAAATAACACTATTTTTGTTGTGGATTGGGACACACTGTATAAGCTGTGTGGTTCATGACAGTTCTTTAGCTGCAATAAGGTATGTTCAAAGTATCATACCCGTAGTACGACCACGCCCAAATATACGCTCACACAGCGTCTTGTTCATTGTCACCATCTTTCTGGTCATCCTGTCCATGTTTTGAAATTCATTCTTTGTCCATCTAATCACTCCTCCACTATATTGCAATAAGGCTACGGCCCCTGTAGTTTACATCTTTGATTTTGTTTTCGCCATTCACTTTGGACTTTCGCATGTACTCATTCCTAAAAATATCCTTCATCTCCTGCTCCTTCACTTCATCAAGTTCCCAGGTACTTGTACCCCTCCTCACGCACCTCCTTAATAGAGAGGAGAAGTGTGACGTCACGTTATCATGGTAGCAAAATTTTTGGATCACAACAATAGGCGACGGCAACGAGAAAAGCAAAAAAGCAATAAGTTTATATTAGTAAAACAACAACTTTGCACGTGAATCACGCTTTTTTGCAATTTTTTTTAGCCATCGTTTTACGACTGCGACATGAAACTTCCTAATTTCAGCTCCCGCTTTACGGAGTAAGTGAACACAACACAAACATTTTCTTTTTCTTTTTCTAAACTTAGATACAATCCTTTCGGATCCACCCCAGAAAAGTTCGCCAACATTTGACAAATTAAATGAAATTGAATAAGATCGAAGAAGTTTGAAACAGTGCGAATTTACTTTTTAAGTGAATTTTCGGTTTAACTTCATCCAAAAATTTTGCTACCATGGCAACGTGACGTAACGACTTCTCCCCTCTATTGTCTCACCATTCACAAGTTGAGTACTATCTGTCTAAATTCAGCTTTCCCCTCTTCAATACTGACACCCAGAACTTCTTTAAACCAAAGTTCCATTCCTATATCCTGATCATGGCTATTATTATTATTATTATTATTATTATTAATTAACAGCGAAGAGGGTTACCTTGGTGAGGATTTTAAAACGTTCTTGGTTACAGGGAAATTTATTTGACACTGTCAGCAGTCATTTCTGAAGCGTACACTAGAGCCTGGATATGAGTGGTTCACCGTTTTGAAAAAATCACATGGCCATGGACATTAATCTCTTTCCGGTTATTTTCTCCCAAATAGAAATGGTTTCAGATGTGAAGATGTAATGGCCATTAGGTACAAACACTGGCTCGCCAAGAACTTCCAAAGGTCGTAACTATCAGTTATGTCAGATCAATAGCCCAGTTAAACAAAGAACATAAATAAACAATGAATAAAACATGTTTATTCATTTTCTTTGTTTGTGTCCTCTAAGACTCGTTATCATGCTGAATTTTAACATATCGAAAGAGGCCTATTTACTCCAAATTGTTGCACAAAGCCATCAAGCATAATTCCAAAGCCATATTTCGAACACAATTATTCATTTACTCAGAAAAATGTGTGCTTCTTCGCATATTTTTAACTTTAATTTATCTTTACAAGGCTGACTGCTGTACACGACAAAATTTCAGCCTGCCTAGCTGGCGGGACTGGCGGGCGAGTGCTATATTGTTTGCTGTTGCTGTTGTTGTTTTTGTTTTGATTTTTGGGTGCAGTGGGTGAAGATGTGCGAAAGATAGTGTCATCCGCATAAATTTGCAAGGCGCGTTCACCGTCAGCTATATCAGGGACATCAATGTAGAATGGTGAAAATCGATTAAGACCCAGTGCCGATCCTTGAGGAACCACATACTTTAGCAACCCCCTCTCAGATTTACAGCTACGTATTAATAATTGCCGACTGAAAACGCTTTATTAGGCAATCTCTAAGTCATGCCGACTTCAGGTCATCACCTGCGAAACCAAGGCCTAGTTGAGTTTTTTAAAAGTAGAGAGTGGGATGCGGTATCACTGAAACGCCTTCCGGAAGTCCCCGAATTCTACACCTACCACAAGATTGTTATCAAGTGCACATGTTAAGTTTAATGGCCCTTCCAGTACGCCCTTTGTTTGCGATAACTCAGGCCATTTTTACTAACGTGTGATGTGACTGGTGACACAAGACTCTATGATCTTACCAAGCACACGTGCACAGTGAAGTGGGGTAGTTCAGTAATTAATATAAAGGGTCTTGTATACAGATGGCATAATAGCAGATTTCCAACTCAAAGGAACGTGTTAGATGACGCACTAAGAAAAAACACCACCAGTAGAGATGATATAAGTGCATTTCCATTCAGATTAAGAAACTTGGGTGCGATTTCATCAGGACCACTTTGATCGCCTTGTCTGGTTGCGGTTTCAGCAACCCTTTCTTAATGACGTTAGGTGTTCACTCGATGTACATGATAATATGTGTTACTCTGTTGATGAAACTTTTTTAACAACTTTTGGTCTAAAGCTCTCTGAATAAATGATGTAAACGAAGAAAAAGCAAGAAAATAAAAAAAGAGAAAAAATACCTAACAGGACTTGAAGTCCCGTGCCGGGGTACCTCCCAAATAAATCAGTAAAAATCACCCTAAAAAAAGAAAATCTTAAGCAATGCTTATGAAACTAATGTTAGAGCGGTTTTCACTTGACTGTCGTAAAACCAAAACCAAAGTAAATACACTAGCCAAACAAAGGGCGTAGTAAAACCAAAACCAAAACCAAAACCAATCCCTTTCGACAGTCAAGTGAAAACCGCTCTACCGATGGCAGGTGAATTACTACCAAGACCTCATGTGAACAAGATCTATCGGCCGAGTCAAATACATTTGCTTACTTTTAATTGTACAATTTAGTTATTCTGTTCTTAATATGCTGAGAAAGTCACTGGGTTGAATTAATTTACTCCATAATTCAATACTGTGATTAAAAAAGGAGGACTGATACTTCAAGTCTACATTGACAGTCTCAGTTGACATTTGGAAGTTCACCTGAAACCTTTTCGCTGATGGTGGAAAAGTGTTCGTTTGATCAAACATTAGAAATCGTGGCGGAAAACTAATCGCTGGATAAAAAAAATTGCTGAAAACCGGATGATCTCGCAGGCTAGAACTTCCCTTGCCCCTCTCAGTAACTATTCAATTCCCTTAACATGAGTACAAAGGTAGAACCCGCAGTTTCCATGGAGAGTTTTTTATGATTAAAATCATTTACTTAATTCCCATGGCTTCAGGTCAAAAATTTAAGTGATTTAAGCGGACGCTTGGCAACGTTAACTTTATTTCACAGGGTGAAATAAGGTGTTTCCGCAATTCGGAAATGTTGCGGAAACCTGATGGTTCAAAATTCCGTCACGTTTCCGCAGGACGGTTACGACGGGAAACGTGTAAGATGAAAATGGAGGCATTGTTTCGTGTTTCCGCAGCGCTTCCGTTGACTTAAACGTGTCAGCGCGTTTCCATTGCGTTTCCGCAAGCGGTTTTGTACTGAAATTTGCTGGTTTTCATGATCAATCCCTGGTTTCTCATATAATAAAATTTGTTTTAACTGTACTGATTACGCTTCAGGCAAGATGAGGAATCATTACGTTGACCTAAAATGTCCGAAAGAACAGAGATAATCGCCTGCGCTAAACTACACGTCGTAAATACTGGAAAAGTGATAGATGATTTCCTCTGTCTTTCTTTTCTAAGAGATTCAAAGATGTGTTATTAAAATTATTAATGCTCCAAACATTGAAGCGTAATTTGAAACAATTTAGAAACAGCAAAATAAATTATAAATGATTTTTTAACACGCTTGCACGCATTTTGCCTCGCTCTGGAGGCGTGAGTCTTATGAGCATGCGTGCCTCGCTTTCACGTTGAATTTTGAATCGCGCGCCCTTTTGAACATTCTTCGCTGTGGGTTCGCCTTCCATTTTGGTGGTTTGTACATGTCGTGACTAGAATGGATACTCCAAAATCAGGCATCCGCTCGGAGACTGGAACTGAATAAAATTATTTTTCGGCAAATCGCTCCGACTCTTTACGACCTTGTTGTGTTGAGAGACCAACTTAAGTATACAAAGACTGAAAAGGCGAAGATGAGAATGGTTACTCCAAAATATGGATCAAAGCCTACATAGAGGTTAGTTGTTTTTCACGTTCTTTTTGTAAGAATTTAGTGCAAGGAGCAAACAATGTCGGTTTAATTACAGTACCACTACCGCGACTGCCGTGTAAAGCTTATTCATAGCAAAGGATCTGTTTGGATAGCTCAGAATAAGGTGGATACTTCAGAATAAGAATGGCCAAAATATGGAAGTTTTGGCCGTCTGGATTATTGTTACTGAACTTCCCAATACAAACATGATTGTTACGTTTACAAAGAGGGTACAAATACAGTCAACCATTGTGTAATTAAGGCTCAGTTAATTCGAAGCTTGCTTATAGGATAGCAGCCCAGTGTAGGGGGGGGGGAGGGTACTCGACCAATATTTGGGTGTAGGTGAGCCGCTGAGGGTTTGAAACCCATACCCTGTTTAGGATGACACCCTCAACTTTAGTACCCAGATAGGACAACTCCCTCAGATGGGGACAAGGTTATCAAGCACACCTGTCAACTTGTACTTATCTTATTTAGACAAGGGTGCCAAGAACAATAACATTTATATTTATTCCAGTAAATGCTTTGGGTGATGACGTACTAAATATCTGCAAACATTTGCACTAAGACGAAATCGATCATGCATGAAACACCCTGTTGTTCAATTTATGGCTCAACATAAACTATTTCTGTTTTCTTATATATTGTGGTTGATTTTTTTCACTTTTAAGTGGTAAGTTGCTGTTTAGTTTAGTGTGAGAAGAATGGGTACTTTATGAGATTATAAAAACCAAAGTGACCCTCACAACCTGTGGGATACTCGGGTCAACCTTTTGGTGCGCTGGGTATCTGGCACAATTAGCCAACCACGACCCAAATCCTTTTACAGTCTTTTCTATGACCAAAAGGCCCAATGTTAGCTACTTTTGGCAAATGTAAACTATGTGATTCCAAGTTAGTCATTTTGTATTCCTGAATCTGCTGTGTGAACCTTTGTAATTTCCAGTCACATTGAAGGTGTTGAAAATGCAGCCCCTTTATTGTCCATCCTGTCATGAAATGTTGCCCCATCCACAGGTAGCCCAAACTCTGAAGAAGTTTGTTGGACTTTGAATTTATAAGAGAATGTATGACAATAAACAAAATACGGCCTAAATTCCATTTTTTGACAAAAATAGAAATGAGAATGACTTACCTTGTGTTTTTGTTTTGTTAAGCTAAAACGGCCTGGATATACCCTACTTCAATAATTATTATTTATTTATCAGTATTTTAGTTATTCATTTTGATATTAGGCAGGTACCACAAGGAAATGATTTGGTTGTTCCTTTTTAATTTAGATGATAGATAACTTTGTAGGTGATAATTATTTGTAATGCACTGAACTGGGGGCCTTTCCCTGCTACCAAAAGAAAATCTTTAACTTTTAAAACAAAAGGGTCAAGGTTTCTTTGCTGAATCAAGGCACTGCATCGTGAAACACAGTGCTTTTTAGAATTACCGCAAAGTAGCAGCTTTATTTCCTGAAAGAATGATTATAATGGAAGCTTTATTTAATGCATGGCTAATTTCAAATTTTCAGGTGACTTTCCACCCCAGGTATAGAGGGTACATAAAAGCACATTGTGGAAGTGGAGAAAGAGTAAGAGGAAAGTAAAACAGAGGAAAGAATTATGGGAAAAGGAAGAAATGAAAAAATGGTTGTAGAATTGTAAACAAACAACTTTATTTTTATAAAAGTAATAAACAATTTTTTTTACACATTTTATCAAATTCTAAGAGTGGTTTGTTTGTGGTTTTGAGAATTTTATTAATCAAATGGTCAAGCCACCCAGACATGCAACTGAGCAGCCAACTGCTTGGCCTCAATGAAATTTTTTTTTTTCCTGTTTTCTTTTTTTCTTTTCATTTTATTTGCTATTTCTCTTGAAGCCTTCTCCAATTTTCTTCATTTCTTCATTTCTTTCTCCAACTGGTTTCTCTGTTCCTCACAAGCATTTGACCGCAACACCCCCTGGATCTCCAACTCCTCCTCCTGTTACAGCTGCAACATGGATATACCTGCATTTTAAATTTATGATAAGCTCACCATACTGAGTGAAAAACAAAAAATAGCCCATAACCAGCTTAATGCTGAAGGTCTTGTCTCGCAAACAAGGAAATAGGTAATAAGTGAAGGGAGGGGAAGGAAAACACGTTCCCCCCCTCCCCCCTTGAGTGGAGGAAGGGGGATGAAAAAGAAAAATAATTCATCCAAGGATCAACAGGATCTATTTCCACACTTTTCAACACCATGATGGTACCACTTGGCTGAGGACTGTTGTCAGAAAGTTCAGTGTGGAAATGGGTATGGAAGGCGGAGAGTTTTGGTGACAATGAGGCTCCTAGGATTTGAAAAAAAAAAACAAAACAAAATACAAGTGCAAAAAAGCAACTGTAAATAATTGCAAAAATCCTAATATTTAGGATAAATAATTTGAATTGATACTAGAGTTTCTAGTAAATGTAAAAAGATAGCAGGTGAACACGGGCAGGCTGGCAGAGGCCAGCAGTAGATCTAGGGAGGTCCCCGGCCCTCCATATTTCTAGATCAAATTGAGAACAACAGTGCCAAGAAAATTCTTTTCTAGATTGAGCTCCTCCGTACCTTAAGGTCTGAATGAGTGGTTCCTTCCCGCCACCTTAAGGTCTGGTAAGAATCCTCCCCCCCCCCCACCACCCCATCCCTCTTCTTATCTGAAGGTTCCAATCTGCCACTGTAGGCTCCAGGTCCTATATCAGAGCTATACAGAGACACTACACTAATACAATCTGCAGGACCATTTTTTGTTTTAGAAACTTGAGCATATGTCTGCCTACGCTTGTAATAGTGATCACCAAGCTACAAGAAGTATGACCTGAAGTAAATTAGGGACCTGTCATTTATTAGAGGGGGGGCAGGGCTGGTGCAATTCTTTTTTTTCCCAGGTGAATTTTTTTTTATGCCCTCCCCAATTTCCTGCAGAAAAAAAAGGTAACCCTCCCCTTGTATGGCCCAAAATAGTCATGACCCTCCCCAC